>JAEMWC010001298.1:60000-75000 GCA_016490735.1 Pachyseris speciosa
AAAGGACCTGAAGTTTCTGCAAAAGAGGGGCGGGCGATGGTTGCGGAATACAAACACCAATACGCGGACGACAAGAAAAAGGGCGGCTCCCGCAGCTACGGCTCGTGGGTGAAATGGATGGGTTATGGAAGAGGTGTTGGGAGTTTGTTCGATCCCCGGTTTGTTTCACAGGGTGTGTTGGTTCCCAAATTCGCCACTGACCCAAAATTTTTGAAGGCTTTCGGTAAAGCCCTCCCCCAACACCGCGGTTTCGCCGATGTTTTTAAGAAAACCCTGCGCAACTACTATGGAACTGGGGTGGATATTCACAGCTTGATCGGCAAACTGCCTGCACCAAAAAAAGGGTGGACTCTTCCTGGGCGCAACTACACCGGGCCGTACAACCCTTTGCACCATCAGTTGAGTTTCGATCCCGAAACGGGTGAAATACTTGAAGTCTCCAACCACCCACTGGCCCCACTGATGCTGTTGCAATGCAGCACGATGTTGATTACGGCAGTTGTGGTTTTCGCGCGGAGAAGTATGGCGAGAACGAAAAAAAATGCAAGCATGTTGCTGACCGAAAAATGGTAAAGTCGCTTGACGCGATTCCGTGGAAACAGGGACAGTGGGGCACGCGTTGGCCCGCAACGCGATTAACACGAAGCAGAAGCTTGGCCTGGGAGTAGCCCGTCGCGTTTCAGTTCGTTTACGACCCGTTGAAATTCGGCACGACCACTCTTTCCAAGGTTCTGGGTCATCCTTGTATTTTACTTGCAAGGGGCACCACCCACCAACACACTGCGAGCAGGAATGTGGCAGCCATGGTATATATTTGTCCTCCATCTTTCTTCAAAATCCTCAACCTCGTCAACAAAACATAATTGGTGTTCCCTGTTTTTCATCATACAGACAAGACAACGACCATTGCGCCGGCACTGGTTGCATTTTCCACATTCTGTGATCACGGTGTAGCAGCCTTCGATTTCACAAAAAAGGGGCGTCGTTAAAAAACAACGAAGTTCTCTGTGTGCTTCAACTCAACCCGCCCTTTTTTTGGACTGAATTTTCGATTTAATTAATTCACGAAGGATAATTTCCTTCAACTCTGGCGGGAGTTGGTTGACTGTTGCCAGCAGATCCATTATGTGACAGGGTACCCTTCTTTAATAGGCGCACCGCTCTGTTCACGAGTAGAAAAAAACAATGGAAAAATAAAATTAAGCAAAGGGGCCAACAGTTCTTCGTGAATCCACCGCCAACCCACTTTTTCTCTTTCTTCCAGTTGGTTTTTTGTGTGGTAGCGACGGATTTTTTCTTGAACCTCGGGTGGAAGTTGGTTGACTCTTTCCAAGAGGTCCATTATCCTTTTGGGCATATTTGTTCAATAGACTGTGTCGTAGAACCCTTCGTCGGTCAACCACTTGTCGAGAAAGGTTTTCCTCTGGTGTGATGTTGTAACTAACCATCCAACAACAGAGAGCACATTCGTCGATGAAATAGGGATCTGCTGTTTTTTTCTTGATGTATTGCCAGGGAGAGTTATCTTGGTACAGCTGATCGCGCACATACCGCACTGAAAGTTTGTAGGGGGAATCTTTGTTTTTCTTTCTCCCCAACCACCTGTCTATCTCTTCGATCAATGCTATACGGACATTGTAGCGGAGCACGTCAGCCGTGGTCATGGGTATACCATACTGCACATTTCTCTAATAAACCGTGCACGCGTGTTTGGTGTAATGTTCAAGAAAGGTTTGCCGCCGTCTCACGTTCCTCATCAACATCCAGAATAGCTTGGTGTCAAGGGGATACAAGGGTTTGTGTTCCTCTTGTTGCAGGAGTTTCTCATCCCGCTTATAAAACTTGTACAGTCTTCTTTTATCGCGAACCGACTCGTGAAGAAAATCCCCGACCACCCTTTTGGATGCTTTTTTTAACCCCACAAAAGATAGGTTATGTGCGCAGAGGAAGAAAAAAAAAGGCTCCCCTTGGTGGGTTTGGGGAAAAAAGTTCCGTGGGCATGTTTTATATTTATTTCAAAATTTTTAATAGGGAACAACCTTACTCATCCCAATCAAACAAAAACCTTTCAAGCTCACGCTCCATTGTCTGCCTTATGGACTCATTAAACGCCAAAAGTTTACCTACTACATTAATTACCTTGTTCTTAACTTTTTCCTCTTCATCTTCACTTGGCTGCAGTTCATAAGTTAAATTTCTTATTTCTATCATCACCATATGCAGGTTTAAAAGGCCAAAACCCTGCTTTCCATAGGTTTGTATTTCTTTAGTAATAACCTCCGTAAATAGTTTTAAAACCTCCCCTACAAACTTGTGATGTCTTCCACAAACAGTGCCCAGAGAGTTTATACCCCCGTCATAAAAACATTTGGTTATACCACTGGTCGGGAAAAATTAATTTTTCAAAACATTTCTGAACAACCCTAGAAGCAACCTTTTCCAAGTCGCAATTCTCATCCATCGCGCTTACACCAGCATACCCCTCTCGTTCTAATTGGTGGGCCATATAAATACAAAAAAAATAATGGCCGGGCCGGATAACAGGCGCCTGCGGGGGGGTTTGGAAAAGAAAAGCTCCTGACTCATGGCTAATATTTATTTGTATTTTCTAACACGCCCGACCAGTATGGTGTTGTTTTTATTTTGGCGCGCTGAAGAATAATAAAATAGTTTTCTATAAGGTTTTTGCTTTTATATATATGTAAATACCTTCGAAGCCATGAAAGCCGTAGAAAAATATATACTAAAGGAACCATGCAAACACAGTTTGCCACTCAGCTTTCGACACACATCTCTGTTGAAAGAAAAACTTTTGTTTTTGCTTTTTGTTGCCTTAATAAATGCCAAGGGGTTAACATCGTTGGAAATCAACATATGAATAAACTCTAAGTTTTTATAATCACTTAAATCAAATTTTTCACGTTTAAAAACAATTTTTGATTTCTTGAAGTAATGCTTCTTTTAATTTGGTGTTAATTGTTATGCTCGGGGGTTTGGGTGGATCGTTGTTGCCTTCCATCGCTCTTACGCCATACCCCCCTCTCTCTAATTGGGCGCCTGCCTTTTCACCACCTTTCTGTTTGCCCTTTTTTTATGTGCGGTTGCCTTTTTTGTTTGTGTTTGCTCTGAGTAGTAGGAGGTGTGCCAGTCCAATACTACCGGAGAGAAACACACCAAAATAAGACTCTGAGCGAAGCGAGGAGTCTTATTTCGGTGTGTTTATTGAAGGTGGTATTGGACTGGCACACCTCCTACTACTTCAGTTAAGATTTTACGGGAAAAGACTTGAGCGTGAAAGCAAGACAAACGCCCTCCCCTTGCTTCATGATTATTTTTTTTGCGAAGATGAAAGGCAAAACAATGAGTGAATTTTTATAACCGCAAACCAGGCAGGAGGCGAGGAACTCACACTGCGATGTATACCAACTAGTTTTGGCAAAAACAAAAATGATACAAAAACTCATGCAAAGACCCACCAAGGCAGCGACTAGGCATGCTCCCGCGTGTTTCACCAGTAGGCTGAGGTCACGGCATGTCTTGGACTCAATTTGCTTCAAAACCGGCTCTCCTACATACATCTGCACTGATCAGTCTTTGTTTCCTAGTTTCAAACTGACATTTGATGGCATAATTGCTTTACAGTCTTAAAGACAATAGATAGAAGACATTCAGAATCACAAAGTAATGCTTACCTTTGCTTTCTGTCTCCTTGTTTTTTTCTTCTGTCGGTTTTTTCATTAGTTAGGAGGTACGAGCTAGCGGGGGGTATGCCTTATGACGACTACAAGGACTCCTGCATGAACGTGTACCCTACACATGACTAACCTTTATTCATTCGGTATATTGAGCTACAAAGACTGAAGTCTGTACACTTCACGGCTCGAGAATGATCTGATGTGTCAAATTGTTTAGTTTATAGCTCCTAACATAAAACACATGATAGGCGGTGGTGTTCTATCAATGAAACAAGGCGTAGGTCACGTTGGGTACAAGTGAGACAGTAGTCCTTGATACCTTGGTGCCAGCAGTTACACTCCGTCACTGCAAAGGTTAACGATGGGGGCTTGTTGCTCAAAGTGAATTTTCAACGCAGTCGCATTTTAATTCAATAAATTTTGTTGTGTTTGGTAAACAAAGGGTTTGAACTCGTGAATGTAATTAGCACGCAACTAAAAAAGTTCGAAATGGGAAAATTTAAAGCGGAGCACCGATACGGAAAATTTTATTTATTCCTTTTTGCGGTCGACAGTTTCACTCGCAAAAAATCAAAGGAAAAGTTAAAGAAGTACAATGATCGAGTAAATAATTTTATGGTAATGATTTCACTCACCGGAAAAAGAGGAAAATAACAGATAGGAAAAAATCCATGAATAATTTATTACCTTGTCTTTATATGCACCGCTGTTTTGTCTTGTGCAGTTGGTCTTTCAATAAAATAAACATTCGGTCATCCCATCGGTTACACGACAATAAAATAAACCCACCTTTTCGTTTCTATGAGAAAATATATGATTCCCATAGCCCGGCTGTGAAACGCCAGGCGCTGATAAAACGCCGCGATTGGCGATAATTTACACCCGTGAAATTTAATCGTGAAGCCATCTCGGACTGACGTTTATCTCGAAACACCGCAAACATTCCTACTTCTCCCTGGGCGGGATGGTAAGGGCAAAGTGTTAATGGTTATATCGAAGAATTTTAGTACGATCGGCTGGCATTTTGACCGTTTCTAGTTATTTCTTGTTTAAAAAAAATTATCAAAATAGCTCGAGACTTAAACATTTGCGATTCGTTTATTTTCGAGGAAGTAAATTTTATTTACTCCACAAGCTCCCCCTCCCTGGGAAGAAATGGTTGCATACCAGACGGATCATCAGAATGAGGCTTCCGGCAATCGTCTGGGACACTTCAAGATGGTGGAGTTATATTCTCGAACATCTTTGTCATGATAGCCCCAGGCTGGTCATTTTATCTCTTCTAGTGCATGCTATGCCTTCCCAAATGTGTTCCCACCGTGTGGAAGCTTCCGTATTCGTGAAATGAGCGCCGAAGACACACGAATTCAACAAATGTTGAAAATCAGACGAACCACTTTGGATTTGGTGTTGTTCAAATCCTTCTAGGCATCTCGCTAACAGTGTTGTCCATCACAGCTTTTGCGTTTACTTCTTCTGACAGAATTCGAAATGCTTGTCCTTACTGGGCTGGATTTACGGTATGTTCTGTTAGTGTTCGTTTGACTGAGTTTCAAATCTTTGGCTCTATCTCGCAATTATGATGAGCTAAGTTGGCGTGATTCGAAATGAGTTGTCGATTTCTGTACATGTTTCATTAGGTGTTTTGCAGTGGTGTGGTTGGTATCATTGCATGGAAGAAAGCATCTGTTATGTCGGTGAGTTCGTACGGAATTTACTTCTAATTTAACATGTTTTAGGGGTGCCATTACAGATTTGAAATTCTCCATTCCTATGCCAGAACATTATAACGCATGTATTTGAAGTGTCTCGTAACTAAAAAATTATTTACTCCTCGCTTTATTATACAATCCCGTAAGCTTAATCAGTTCTCTAGCTAGTAATAATATAACTGCTTCATGGCCCAGTGTTTGAGTTTCGTTGTTGGAGTTTTTGTGGCCTCTGTGTTGTATTCAGTTTGAAATCTGTCAGTCCTTTATAGTATTTGCAAAAATTAATTTCCGTCGTACGAGACTCTCTCGTGTTTATCCAGACAGCGAAATCGATTATATGTATGTCACTATCGTGTAGATTTAGCTGCCTGCGTTCGTCAATAACTCAAAATAAAGTTTTTAAATCTGGGAAATGTGTTTTTGCACGCTGTAAGTCTGAATCCATTTCCGCCGCTTCCAGACATACGTGCATGGAAGTAAAACCCGTCAGTTTCAGTTTAATGATTTTCATATTTAAATTCGTGTGAGTTCTATTGAGTCCCACCAAAAAGATCTTGAAAAAGTCCCTTGTAAAATCTCTTGTTATATTCGGATGCAGTTCCCTTACAGTTTCAAAGCTAACACGAGGGTTTTTTAGCAAACACACAGGCAATATATGGAACAAAAGACTTCTTTCGGCTGGCTGTCTACAACTTTTTTTTTTTTCAGACTAAACTGTATTCATGATGCATCCTACCTAGACAAGACGCAGCTGAACTTTCAATTTAATTTTTTGTTTGTTTTTATGGAAATGAAAAAGAGGAAAATTTTTTTTTGGTTGAGTTTTTTTTCTTTTCATTGCCTTTCTTTATTCACAAGGGGGGACAAAATCTCTTTATTTTCAACAAAATTGTGGAATCTGAAACAATCACTGTTGCTTGTCTAGTTTGAAATAATTTTTAAACAAGTTGAAAAAGTTGTAACATGTATATCAGCAATTGGGAAAGATATGTGGTTTTAATTTAGAGGCTTAGTTAATTATTTGATGCTACAAGTTCATGGAATGAAATATCACATAATTTATGGTCATGAGATTTCATGTAATTCTCAGGGGTTTCAATAAAATTTGAAGTAGGCAGCGAGTTGGAGTAGAGTAGGCGATGGTATTAAAGAAAAAATAAAGAATTGTTCTTTAAGATAAGATATGTGGTTTTAATTTAGAGGCACAGTTAATTATTTGATGCTACAAGTTCATGGAATGAAATATCACATAATTTATGGTCACGAGATTTCATGTAATTCCCAGGGGTTTCAATAGAATTTGAAGTAGCCAGTGAGTTAGAGTAGAGTAGGCAACGGTATTAAAGAAAAATAAAGAATTGTTCTTTAATTACACCAATTTAGGGAAAAAGTAGCCGACGTCTGAAGACGATTGAAGATGATTGAAGTTGCCGACACTTTTCGTCAGACGTCGGTGCTTATTGAAACCACTGAATTTCCTCCTAACAATGAAATACAGAACAAAAGAAAACATGCCAGATTTGATGAGACATAATTTTAATGCAAAATATGTTTAGCATCTTGCACATTTGTTACCACTCAATGCAAACAGGTAAATTCTGTCTTGTTATCAGATTCTCTACCCTATGGCTGATATTGAGTTCAGAGAGTTATACTTTAAGCTCTTTAAATTTTAAGGTGAAGGTTTCATAGTTGAGTTTATAGTATAAGTACATATGCAGTTTAGATATAGCCTCCTGAATTGGTCACCTCCTCCTTTCAAGATTGGTGCAAATAATTTATCTGATATAATTTTATCACTTCTTGCTTTGCCTTTGCCTTTGCCTTGGCTAAAGCCATCTGTGCTTTCCTGTAAATTGTTCTGGTTGAATCCATCTTGACTGGAGATTGACAAATGTTCTCTTACATATACAGTCGACCTCCTGTAAAGTTTTTGTGGACAGGACTTAACATCACTGAACCAGTTGAGGATAAGTTAAAATCTCAGTTGGTTCAGTGGTCTCCTTCCCCTACTTTTTTGTCTTCAGTTGATGCATGTTTGATATCTGTTTCTTGGCTTACAGTACAGGCCAAAATTTGACTCAGTATGGTACAGTATTTGAGTTTGTGGATGAAGTTCTAGAGTGGATGAAGTTCTAGAGTACAACCATGAGATTGAAAGCTGTTGTGCAGTTAAGTTTACTTTGGGTGAAGTCCACTAGAGTATGTCCAATCAGGAGATTTCTAGTACAGGAAGTATTTTTACTTGGTACTGGTATTGCGATTTTCTTGAGGTATCTGATATATGTATTAATTCACTCCAGTGCATTCCCTGTTGTGGCTTGTTCTTTTGGGTGATGCTAAGAAGAGTAGTCTAGTCTGAGGAAGCCATATGGGTACCTCTCAGGAGTGATTTGTACCTGGCCGCGTCAGTTGTTTCCTAAGAGGAGAACAACAAGTAGAGTTGCACTGTTCTTTTATGCACTTCCTTATTTTCTATCTCTCCAGGCAATCACCATATTTACCATTAATTGTGAGACATCTGGCATCTCAAGCATCTGCAGTTTTAAGATCACAGTGATTTCAAAAACCAAACAAATAAACAAAAATAACAATGATTTTAAATTTAATGTCTCTTGCTTTCACTTTCTAGTGTGGATGGCTGTAACATGTGCAGCAAGTGAGGACAATTACTAAAGAAACCTTGAATGTTACAGCATGTTTCAGTTGCAGTTGTTTTTTATTAAGGTCACTAAAAGCAGAACCTGTAAAGCAGTTATCTGCGAGAATAAACTTTTCAATAAATTCATTTAAAATCACAGATTGAAATCTCTCTTACCAGATTATTCCCAATTCGAACTTTGGTGGACAAGCCTTAGATCATACATACAATCATACACTGTGCAAGTATATCTGTGAAAAGATGGAATGATTGATCATATTTTACTTTCATTCATTCACTTTTCTTTTCTGTCACTTGTGGGTTGTAGCTTTGAGTAGCTAAGTCAATAAAATCATTTTTGGGATAATTTGTAGACTGTACAGTACATCTTTAGTTGTAAGGTCTTGGCTTTAAGTCCTTCCAAAAGCAAGAATTCCTCTCAGACTTGACTCCTCACAATCAAATCTCTTTTAAGCCAGTATTTTACATCTACAAGTGTGAATCATTATTTCATGTGGTCATTTTGGTAGATCTTTATCATGGAAATAATGATCATTAGCCACACTAACATACATTCCTCAGGTCAGGATGGAAAACAATGTATATTACAGTGTATGTTGAGCTAATTACAGCACATTATTATTGTTGTTTTGACTCAATTCATGTGTCAAAACAATGAATGTGATATTTTTTCCCTGTTCAAAGCTGACTAGACATAAGTATACTCCCTCCTGTGACTCTGTATGTAAGTTACCTGCATGGTTAGTTTTGTATCCATTGTAAAAATTGGTTTGCTAAAATGTCAGGAACTTAAATATTACACAGCAGGTCTTTTTTTGTGGTTATTTCAATTGCTACTCTTACTTTCCAATGAGTTCATGTAGAAAGCTTAAAATGTTACTGGTATGTCTGAAGATATAAATGATATAATTTGTTTAGAATTTCAATATAATTATACTGCAGAAGCAATGATTCATTTCAACATCAGAATATGTTACAGTCTGCTGCACTGATCCAAGCCTAGACATGTCGCATAACTTGCCCTATTTTGGCAGTAAAGATAACATTGAATGTCTGTAATTTGACAGCTGAATACATGAACTTTTAATACTCAAAGAGATTTGATGGAATTAAACTAATCTTAACTTGCCGAAAGTTCAGAACTGTTTGTACTTCAGCAATTTAATGTACTTACTCATTTCAAATCATTGCATGTTAATTAATCCTATGGTGTCAGATATAGAGTTCATCTATGAAATGCACGTCCAGACTTTGAAATACACTGTTATTAACTACACCACTCGCTCAATTCATAGTTTTTTGTTTCTTTTATAGTTAATCAGTTGTTCAGAGATGGATCTATAATCTGGAAGTCTCAATTTGTAATCTGAGGCCTGGCCTTACAAGTATTTTTGGAGACCTCTGTGATAGTCTTTCACTTTCCCAAAAACCCCATGCAATATTGTACAGCAAATTTGGTGTGTGCAGTAATGACTGTTCATATATGTTAACTGATATAAATTTAGGCAGCAACAAGTGATTTATTAGGCCATCACATGAAACTGATTAATACTAGGTCTGAAATACTGAAATGTGGTCTCAAATGTAGGTTGCCATGACACCACTCTGGATGTTAACCAGTTTCGTTTACCAGTTTCAGCGCTTGGACTCAGTGATCAGTAGTCCATTTAAAAGATTGCATCAAGTCAACAGCATGACTACTGATATGCTGCGATAACGCCAATATCAGAGGAGTACAATGTACATTTGATCAAAGTTGATTTGTAAAAGACCATTTACATCACAGAAGATAATGGTATATTCGAACCCATTAAAACAAAACCACTGCGAGACTGATAATTTTAATGGAAGGGCTACTTTGTATATGTATCTTAGTTTAATATTCAAATGTAATTACGTCATATTCTGGTGTAATAGGTACATGTAACTGTTACTACAGTGTAGCTTACGTTAATTGTTTGGGATCAGATTTGAATAGAGCAGATACAAACTTGATTCTGTAGACTGTAGAGTTTTAGTTGCCATGTATAGTTTATATAGCTGAGCTTCTGGGCTGCTCTTTTTTTGTTCCTGCCAATTACTATGATAATCATAAAATGATCAGTAGCAGAAAAATTAGATAGGGTTCATGCATTTATGTGAGGCAGGTGTCAAAAAATTGACCTGTGACCAAACGTATGTCACTGATTGAATCGCAAGACTTTCATTAGCCAATCTAGGGCTACTACAGTACATGGTAATTATTATCAGGGATACCATTACAGTTTGAGCACAAAGGGGATAATGGATTTTATAGCTGAGTAAATTGTTTTTATAATGTAAACTTTTAAATCAGAAACGAGACAATCAAAGTAGAAAATGCAACATTTAGGGCAAAATCCTGTTCACAGACCTTACTTTAAAACCTTGTACTCCTATGCAGTCTTAGGAGCCAGAAAGAGTAGCTTGTTTAGCATGCCAAAAAAAATCTATCCAATACAACAGTGACCAAGGAGGTTACTAAGAAGAAAATTTTAACAAAGCTGCACAGTGTTTTTTTCCTAGCCAGGCCTTAAGGTGAGAAAAAAATGTAAGATTACAGTAAGAGTAGAAATATTTAATTTTCGTGCAACTTTAGATCACGGTTTTTCGGAAGATCAGTGTAAGTTGAGACATTTGTGTATGTATGCTTTGTTTTGTGTTTTTTTCCAGTCTTCTACATTAAATTATTGATGTTGTAATGAATTCCATATACACAGTACTATTATTTTCTTTTCTTTGATTTATAAAACAAATGATGGAAACGATAGCAATGTTTCCTTTGAGTTTTGGTTTTCTCCACAGGGTTTAAAGTCAACCACATTCTATAATGATCATTTGCTTGTTTAATTATTCGATGTCTTTGGAATCCTAAAACCTCAACCCAGGTCACAGCAAAGCTGCTATTTAATATTTTCTACACACCACTGAGACAAATCTTCAAGGCAACTCTCTTGCCAACATATTGCATAAAACTGATATTTTTTCTTTACTGTTTAGTGTAATAGCCTTCACTTGTATGGTTCACCCACATATATGTACCCAAAAAACTGACATTGTAAAACCACTGTGTCTGGAAAATACTACCAGCTTTCATCTGACAACAACAGTGGTTGTTGCACACTTTGTATATCATGAATATTGATCAGATCACTCTAAATTTGTATGTATGGATGTTTTATATAGTTTTACTTTTAGTTTAGATAGGTGTCCCCAATTAGCTAACTTGTAGCTAAATACATCAAGACACTGAAATAAAGTTTTCGTCATCACCATCATCATCATCATCATCATCATCATTATCTGAAAGGTCACACTTATGTTTTCATCCACATACTAAGCGAGAGTCACCTTTCTACAGTGTCCTTAACAATGCTACAGTAAATTACCTTCATTTAGAGGGGTGTAACTGGCACAACAATTCTTGTTCTTGTTTGTTCAAATTGCGAGGAAGTACTTTTCCTATTATACGAACAGTCCGTTTAATACCAAGAGGTAGATTTGAAATGTTTTCTCAGAAGGAAAAGAAGCAAATATTAGTTTATGGCTATTTTTCCAAGACACAATAACATTAAAACTTGAAAAGGTACCGTGATCTAACTTTTTCAAGTTGTAAGTGATCCTTTACCTCCTCGTCATCCATGTCAATAGACAACAGCAAATAGTTTCAATGCACATAACAAGTACTAGGTACGAAACCTGTGCAATTTGTTAAAGGTTCCATTGTTACAAAAACAAAACAAAAAATACATCTTTGGGTTTATCAAAATTACACGACTGTGCCCCTTTAAATGGTCAAACTTTAGGGAGTCCCAAATATACTGCCTTGTTCAACTTATAATAAACAGTACTCAGTTAAGCTTTTATTCGCGTGCTGTTAAGCCTGGTTTTATGCTTGCGCTTGTGCTTGCGTCGCTAGTGAAAACCAGGCTTTAGTGAAAGTTTCTTCCCCAGACTCAAAGTTTAGAACCACATAAAAATTAATACAAATCCGGACTTTGTGGCACTTACATTTCGTGCTGTTGTTTCGTTGCAGATGAGCCTCTTCACATTTTTTCTCAGCTGTGTGTGTGGTCCTGCAGATGATAGGAACCATTTTAACTGGCGAGGCAGGTGGACTGCTTAAATCTCTTCTTATGTGCGAGAAACAAATATCAGGAGAAGTATGCAGGTGCTGCGACTCCGTAACATCATGTAGGCAAAGTGCTGAAGGAATTGAGTTTGAAGGAGTGAATGACTGTACCACCTTAACAGGATTGCTTACCGGGCTAATGTACGGACTTTGTGTTTTAACCATCTTTGGAAGCTTTTTGTGTTTTGTTGCGACCATACTGGGATGCACTGCAGTGGCCCGCGAGACAAGCAGAAATCAGGTACTGTACTTAAGAAATATTTCCTCAAGGTGGCCCCCTATTGTGTGGGGCCCGTGCGCAGGGCCACTTCATAGTCGCTATCGAGGTCACTAAAGTACAAGCGCCTTCAAGTTTTCTTTTGCTTTACACAGTGAAAATCTTTGTCCATCTTTTACCGCATTTTTTTTATCACGGAAAGACAGCTAAATAACGATCGTTTCTGAATACGTGTGAATCTGTTAAGGCGAGTTACACTGTACATCTCTGCAGAATATTTTGCCGGACATGAAGTTCGTTTCGTAAGAGATTGATCTTTGGCGTTCAGGCCAATCTATAATTGTTTCTGTTTCTCAGTAAAGTCAATTGAGTAAATACTAAAAAGAATACGTACACCTGCAGCAACATCGCACTGTTTTTAAGTTTATGGGGATTCGTTTCTCATCCTAACGAGTTGGTTTTTCGATTCTCTTTGACTTAAGAGCTTCGAAATGGCAGCTCTCGAATCTCTCAAGTTAGCAAATAATATTTATATCAGTCCAGCTGATGACACGGAACATTTGTTTTTAAGTTTTCTCGAATAATGATGCTAGGATTTTAATGAAAGTGACAATCTTTTTTCTTTTAAGGAAGATAAAAGTTTGGCACAAGGTAAATGCGTTTGTAATAAGCAAGCCCTTTGCGCCTTATTTTGTAAAAGGAGTGTAATATATCGCGCAAAAGCAATCACAAAGAAAGATTTAACAAACCTCCGGTTGCAAGCATCATTGCGAACACAAACGCAACTTATCCACAACCAAGAAACAATCCAGCAATGCAACATGACGACAAATTGAAGAAATTTTTCCAAGATGCAAAATGTAAAGATGTATCCGCATGTTAAAATTCTAGTTTCGACTCAAAGAAAATTCTCTACTGTGAAAAAAGCATAAACGAAAGCACAAGATTCTTCACAAACTTTCTGAAACAAATGAGAAACATAAAAAAATCTTCCTCTTTCTCCTCAGGTTTGATTTTTCATTCTTTTGGTGGTTAAAAGAGACCTCCTGGCATTCTGCCACCTTTCCGTTTCAATGATTTGTCAAGTTAAGTAAAACTTCCTGTGTTTATATTCCATTACTGATACGTCACAGCGCAATTTATATGCGTGCTGTGTGGCATGATACACAAACAAGGAAAATATAACCATAAAAATTAATATCACAGTTTTTAAACAATGACTTTTTGTTTGACCCTTTTCAGTTTGGAAGCGAAGAATGAAATGGTATTTTAATTCCAAATATTGTGAAGGTTAAAGCGATACGAGTAATTCAAAAATTGTTATAACTGTTGGATTCGAAGTTTGAGCATCGATACAAAAGACATGGGTTGTACACGAGGTCGACTTATAGCAATTCCTAGATATCACATATCACAGCTACCCTCCCTTCAGTACACATGGAATATCAGTTCTTCCCTGCTCCTTGTGAAACAACTCTGGGGCAAATTTACGAAGGTGTAGCATTTTAACTTATGGATGAAATCCTTGAATTTCAACTATGGAGCAGTTCTTTGTTCAATTTTTCCTCAAAACACATTTGCAAAAAAATGTGACAAAAGCGTTAAATTTTTTCGAACTCTTAGCTTAAATGGTTTTACCTTGCTTGTTCCATTTGAAATGCCCCACAGCGAAGAAAATTGATTTTCCTGTCTTGTGAACGCTCGAGGCCTTCGAAATTAGTGTAAGCAGTTGAACGTGACTGTCTATTGAGAGCAGATGATGGTATCTCTCTCCACTGGACTTTCGCATTGCATTGTGGTTAATGTGTGGTTAACGTTGAGTTTTTCCGGGTCAACAAGTCGACGGAAAACGATTCAGAAATTTCACAAGAATAACAGAGTAACGCAGATCACATAAATTTGATGAAGCGGATACTGTTTCGAGCGTTAGCCCTTCGGCCGAGCGAATTTTCGCATATCGAAAGAAATTTTAAAACGTGGTTATACCATTCGTAAAATTATGACAACAAGAACACTTTGAAATGACTGTGAATATATGAAAATCATATATTTGAAATGCGGATCAAAGAATGAAGGTATGAGTGATCGTCGCAGTTATGATCACTACTTAAGCAGTAGTGAAAAGAAAGCCTGAAAGAATTTTTATTCAGGATTTACTTTCACTACTGCTTAAGTAGTGTTCATAACTGCGATGATCAGTCACATCTTCAAGAACATGTTTGGGAATTAGTTGGAATGAAAATCTGGTTCACGTTTTTTTTTTTTTGCGGCTTTCTTTGGGCGCGTTCCTGTGGAAGTATTTTTGCTATTCCTATTGCGGTTTAGGAATGAGAGATAACGTGGAATTTGGTTTGCCACGGGCTTACGGTATTCCGCGAAACGAAACGAAACGAAACAATTGGTAATCGACGAAACTAGATGACAGGAGAAATTTGACCTCCCTTCGAACACCGTGTTCGCTGCCTTGTTTCCCAAAACACCAATAGCGGTCGATTGGTAATCGACGAAACAAGGCTCGCAAACTATTTTTAAAAGCGCCCTGCCTTCGAAAATTATCTTGCTCG
>JAEMWC010001298.1:80000-122500 GCA_016490735.1 Pachyseris speciosa
CTTGACGGTGGGGACCCCCTTTGGGACAAGCAGGTCAGTGATCTGCCGCTAAGCGCGGAAAGGTATTCGACAAGTGTTACTTCTTGTTTGACGTCTGAATCCAAGAATGAAAACGTTTCTGATCAAGAAGACAGTCACGGAGGCCATACGGACTTGAATGGTCATAGGACAGTTGTATCTAAAAGCAGGGATGTTGTTCATTTTAAGTCTCGCCATTCCTCGTGTTCAACTCCCAGACTACAGAGAGACTTATCCCAAATTCTACCAGAAAACAAGAGACCAAAAACCAGAGCGTCATCTCTTGTAACAGCACAAGTCGATTCACCAATCGTCCGTCCCGTGATAACATCCTTGAGCTCGCCTGTCCGAAGGACCACGATCTTGTCCCTTCGGACCAGGTGCAGCTCTTTAGGGGAGAATTCCATCTATGTGAACTCATTCGAGGTTTTGGCCAGACCACCGCCAAATATGCGAGTTCCATCAGATGAACAGTACAAGCCTTTCACCGCAGACAGTGACTTCGACACGAGAAACCACGAACCGTGTTTACAAAGCCAAACTTCACATCCAGCGGACTCGTTGATAGAACACCACAGAAACGGGTGCAATGCAAACAAACACAGGCGACGGAGACGCCCACACAGAGCCACGAAACAAGATGAGGAGACGGATCCAGCGCATGTAGATTCTGTACTACCAGGCAAGGAAACAGTGGTATGATTTTAGCTGTAAGTGGAAAAATTAATGAGGTTAGGTGTAACTGATGTCGATTTTCTGTACCATCAAGGGAAAGTTTGTTTCTTCTATAGAGGCTGGGTCTTGGAATTTTGGGTGATTCGTTCGGTTCGCAGAAGAGCACACGCTGAATACTCTTGGTGGGTGCCATTGTTTCCGTAGTTTGAATTCATTTTTCTGTAGTTTCATTCATTTTTTATCAAGTCTGAACCCGGCAGGGTCGTCAAGAATTGCTTGGTCCAGCCTCGTTAAAATAAGTTCCCTTCAATTAAATGACCATTTTTGATAAAGGTACAAGACGATAAATACTAAATACAGATTGTTAGCTACAGTCGATCATGGCGTGATCGCCCCATAGGATCTATTTTAGAGGAAGTGTCAGCTTGTAAGAACCTGTGTTGACGTAATGACAGACCTCTTCGTCAAGACGAAGCTCCTTGTCGATGTGTCGACAACGCTTATTAACTTTCTGTTTGTGGGTGCTAGCAACTAATAGAAATGTCCATTAGTGAATTTTCCACTGCAATTCAATTGAAGATTAAGAGTTTTTGTAGCCTGCGTGCAGACGTCCCCTATGGAAGGAGACGTCTGCACGCAGGGTAGAGGTTTTGTGGTTCTGATTTTTTCAATCGTCTTCGTAAAAGAGAAAACCTAAGCAAACCAAAATGGTTTCATGAGTTACTGGATTAGGTTCGATCCCAAGTGAAGGCCAGTGGAGAATTGTGAAGCGAGAGGTCCTTTATTGGCCCAAATTAGTATCAAATGACTCCTGCTCAACTATATGGCCTTTAATGTGGTTCTAAATTGGAATCCTCGGTTTGAATCTTAAAATAGGGCCACTCTAATAAACGCTATCGAGCAGCACTTTCACGTGGTGCTGTTGGTGGTATTTCAATATTTTTTAATTATACCGAATTTGGAATTGCTTGTCTGTAGCGTTGATTTTTAACACGAAAAAGTTGATAGGTACTAAATGTACTTTGGGCCTGGATCACGTGAATAGTATCATAATTCTGTTCAGCTTGATCCTTGCACCCCAAAGAACGTTTTAATAGATAGAGAATTACATAATATATATAATCAGATAAAGAATATCGTAACCCTGACAAGCCAGCATGAAAAAGTGGCTTGCTAAACATTTAGTGGTGGTTTTCATTTGCGTGTGGCAATCGTGGGCTTATATTGTAAAATCTACAACAGAAAGCAACCGTCTCCTGTCTCACACCTTGAACCGGCCGCGTGTTGTTTTGCTTCGAGTTCTGAATGGCTCGCAGTGTTTTGTGCGACAGTCATTTGAAAACCACTGAAAAATGTGCATGTTTGACATGTATGTAATATATATCTGCATGTGATGTTTTTATCGTTCTAGTCGTGAACGGACTCTAAACTGGCTTCAGTCGCATCCGTTTAGACTGCGAGTAGTCTCTAATTTTGGCGAGAGATTGTGGGGCGGGCGAAAGACACGCGCGCGCAAAGTTGCGAGGAAACGCGACGCGAGGGGAGCGCCAAATTTTTGGCGCTCCCATCGCGTCGCGTCTCGTCGAAAATTTGTTCAGCCCGTGGTGTTCATTTAGTGCGTTGCTATGATGCAATCGCGCATGTTTGCCTTGAGTGATTATAAATTCCGGCCTGGAAAACCTCACCAAGCTTGCGTGTGGTAAAACGTTTCGTTTGTTATACCTCTTGAGTCGAGTTTTGTTGCCATTTTTCACGATTCTAACCTGTTTAATAGGTCGTACAGGGCCAATCTTAAAAGTCCGTGAGCTTTCAATGAATTTGTGTTGCTTTCGTGGGATCAATTATCCAACCAAAATTCGATCACAGTAAACAGCAAACCAGCTCCAAAAGTGATCAGCGTTTGATTTCTCCCTAGCATATCACTTCTTTGTCAGACTTATGGTTCACGAGAATATAGGAAGTGGTCCGTAATGGTGAAGTATCTTGATGCACAATCAAATTCGTTTACTAGAACCATAAGAAATGTGCAAAGATAAGTGAAGAGAATCCGCACCTTTATACTGGAGCTCAAGGAGTTGAACTTGATATTCTGATTGGATAATCACTCTCGTGAAAGCTTGCAAATATAATTGAAGTTGTCTTTGTTTTACTTTCAGTGACGTGACAACGTTTTTTGTATCGAATTGTAAACAATTCACTTCGAAACTTACAATGATGTACTTCATAATAGTCAGTAGATGTCTTAGAGACCAAAAAAGCAGTCTTTTGTAATGGTAATAGGACTGAATGGAGTCCAATTCGGTCTTCGCTGTCGTCCCGATTTGTTTATCACGAGTTTTATATGATTGCAGACCGAATTGGACGACGCGAAGTCTTATTTACCAATTAATCATAATAATTACAATTTCCGAGAAAAGAAGAAGAGCCAAGTTATGAAAGGAAAGGAAGTTTTGCATTAAAAGTCTGACAAAGGAAGCGTAAATTGTTTAAAGTCGCTCTGAAATTGACTACAATCAAAATGTATGGTGATTGAAACCAAGGTTGTGATTGGTTGATTTAAACTACAAATTTGAATGTGATTGGTTGATTTAAAATACTACTTTGAATGTGATTGGCTCATTGAACTGTCCGATAACAAACTGTCCAGTAACACTGTCTAATAACAACTTGGCAAATGAATTAGTGGAAAATACGAGTTTTTTTAAACCAACCACAATCGAGGAATTTGTAAATGTTTATGATTAGCAGGTTTATCAGAGTTTGGAGGCCAAGGGTTAAAATAACTAACTAACAAGTGCTGAGGTATAAAATGCCCGCTAACAAAAGAAGTTGATATAATTTGTGGTGGTTTTAATTGAATGATGAGTAGAGCGTTAATCTATTTATGGCGACTGTGCGTCACTAAAATATTTGTCCTATGGGACATTAATGACTAGCTATTGCAGAATAATATTAAAATAATTAACCTGCTAAAGAAAGGGAAAAAAAATCATATTCCGTCATATTTTTACCGTAAAGTATGCCAAGGAAACAGGGACATGATTTTAAGACTTGAGCATTTGATGACCTATAAGGAATTGTTACGCGTATTATTGTAAAATATCAGGGGGTTTTTGTGTCATTAAATCGAGCACTTGTTATATAGAAAATCGCTATGTATTACAAAAATGGAAAATATTAAATAAAAAGGTACATCGAAAGAATATATGGTTTGTTCGGTTTGGTAGCCCAGTAGGTGGGACTGGCTTTGAAAAAAGGAACTGTCTTTGCATGTTCTTTTTTCCTTCCATTGTTATCCTTGTGATGCAGAAGTAGAAAAATGAAAATGGTTTTCTTCTGTGTTCGCACACGGGATGTTTGTTTTCGTACGAGCAAAGTACGTAAAACTGATTTGAGAATTGCCATCTAGAGAAATCTCAAGTTTAAAAGAGATTATTACCAAACGCAGATAGATCTGTGGTAACAAAACCCTCTTAAATACAGACTGAATTGTCACGGTTTGGTTGAAAAGACGGGGCGCGGGGTGCCGGGCTCTGTGGAAAACGCGGGATGCCCGGGTCCGTGGAAAACGCGGGCTGTCGGGGTCTGTGGAAAACACGGGGTGCCGGGAAAAACAATGTTTAAAACATTTATAAAAATTAAATCACATGTTGAAAATAAAGCGTGAACATTTCTAGCCTAAAACACTTAAAGGTTACTGTAAACCTTCGGGGGTCAAAGTCTCCAAAATTTGAGTACTGCTCTTTTTGGTTAAATAGTGTTTATTGTCCGACCGGTTTCGTCTGGTCACACAAACTTCATCAGGGATTGTATCAAAATTTCATAAGGAACTACTTTTGTACTAAACTCATAAGCAAGTGAGAACACCCACGACATAAGCATAAGCACAAGAAGAACGAGCATGGTTCGTTTCTTTTACGTTACGCTTATGTCGCAGTGCGAACGAGAGCGAAATAAGCACAAGCATAAGCGCGAGGCGGTCAACCAAATAAATCATCGCTCACTTTGACCCACTTTGCGCGTATGCTTGTGCTTATTTCGCTCTCGTTCGCACCCCGGGAGGGGGGGGGGGGTACTCCCTATAATGGTCTATACGGGGAGACTCCGCCCGAAAGGGGTACCTTTTTCACGCTGCGCTCCAGGTATATGAAAGGGTAGGGATTTCACGAGTCGAAGTACTGTATATGAAAGGGTAGGGAAATCTGCCATTGAGGTATTTAAAAAGGCCTTTCATTAAAATATTTCGAACACGCATACCTTATGACTGTACTGTTTTTATTTATTGAACGCTACTTGAAAATGACAAGAAGACTTCCTGCTTTAGGTATACGAAAGGGGTGCTATTTGTCAACGGAAGGTATACGAAAGGGGTACCTTTTCTGTCAAAAAATGGTATATAAAACGGTAAGGGGTCGGACCTCTGGGCGGAGCCTCCCCGTATTAAAAATAACACACTTACATTATTATATGTTTGGTACCCCCCCCCCCCCCCTTTGGTCACACCCCGCGTTTTCCACCGCGGTACCGCGCACCCCATCTTTTTCACCAAACTAGCTGTAATATATTTTTCGAACTTTTCGATCTATCGATCGATACGCGATAAGTGCAGCAGGTGCGAGGCTTCCAACCTTTTACGCGGACAAACTCCACTGCATGGATTAAAATCTTCACAACTTTGACAAAGATCCGTTGTAGCTATTTGTGCAGGGAAATGTGTTTAGTCTTTCGAAGTGGACTGGCTTGAGCGCTCAGTGTGTCAAATAAACAGTACTTTACCGTTGCTGCGACGAATTTAAAATTTGCACATGACATGCGCTGCAACAGAAGGAACTTAATCTGCTTCCGGTTTTCCTCGGCTTCGCAAGCGCAAAATGTTTTGGGTCAGTTAGTCGGGGGAAGGTTCCAATTTTTTAAAGCAGGAGTCTTGCGGTTATGCAAATTTGTGATCTGAAGACAAAATACAGCCGAAACAGTGACTACCATTTGCTTGTGGCGAACTAACACTTGATTCAGTGTGTACCTGACGAAAACAAGATCATTCAAAAGCACCGACGGCAGACCTAATAAAATGTTAGTGCTAACGTTAACAAAGCACATACCCAATTACATCAAGTGAAAATGCCAGATAAAACTTGCCAAGATTTTTCAAGAACTCCACAGTTCCTCGTGATGTTGTTAAGAGTTTTACAATGCCAATTTGGCCATCTGTAACGAATACAAATAGCTTGCATCTCCGTTGTGAGGAACGCAAGGTGTTACTTTTTTGTTACGATTTGGCGGTTTTGTGCCAATCAACATGGCAAATATCAAGATAGGGGTGAATTGACAGCAGCTTTCTATTTTTTCTTTTCGATAAAACCGATAAATTACAGGATATTAAAACTTCTGGAATTGTTCATAATTTGTTTCTCAGGGACCTTTTATCGATCGGTTCGAATCACGAATCAAGGGCTACAAATAAAGCAAATCACGCTTCACTTCACGAATCACGATCGCATTTTCCCGGTATCCCGGATAGCGCAAGACCCTGTTATTCGCCAGTCTATCTTTCCTCAGTAAAGTAAATGACGCCACGTGCTTTCTATTGTGCATTGGCCAATGAAAACACCTTCTGTACAGGAAAAAAAGACTGAAATCTATCATGATTTATAACTCGCTTTACTTCCAAGTATCCCGAGTGGTCTCTAATTTCGGCGATCAATTGTAGGGCAGGCGAAAGACACGCGCGCGCGAAGTTGCGAGGAGATGCGACGCGAAGGGATTTTTGGCGCTCCCCTCGCGTCGCGTCTCCTCGCAACTTCGCGCGCGCGCATGTCCTTAGCCCGCCCCACAATCCATCGCCGAAATTAGAGACTACTCGCAGTCTAGAGTAATTTGTCCTCGCGACAAATATTGAATTGATATTGTGGTCTCAATGTGTTGAAATTCGACGTTGTTTCATTACATTGATCAATAACACGTTAATTCATAACTCGAAATCTCGGCTCAGCTCCAGCTTTTCATTCAAGCGTCGATATTTCTGTTAGCTTTAATCAAAGGTAAGTAGAGTCTTAAGTTTGTGTGTATTTAGTCCGCGCGCAGACGTCTCCTATTTCCTTTGTTGCACGCGAAAAAGGGTGCAACAAAGGAAATAGGAGACGTCTGCACGCAGGCTCGTGTGCATTCTGTTGTTTTTACAATCAGCACATGTCCTCAATAAATGTTGTTTATTATCTTGTTTCAGGCACCGCGCAGCGGGAAGGGCTGAGGGGTTTTCCCCACTTTTCAACAGTAAAATAGCAAGTAATACTAAAAACTTTGAAGTTACTTTTCTATTTAAAGTTTTATCGAAATCTGATTATTCTTGTTTAAATACAACACTGTTTTGTTGCTGAAAGTATGTAAGTTTAAATACATATATTCCTCGCCGTGTAACCAGCCTTGCTTGTTTTTTACCATTTTCTAGTTTACAATTTTATAGCTGGTTAGATCTGTTACAGGATCCGGCTCTTCTATTTTGCAACGGTGGTCCTTGCTAAAGTATTCCAGTTTTTTTAAATTTTAAATGCATATCCAGTCATTTCAGAGGACTTTAATTCAAACATTTTCCGGGGGACCATGTCCCCGGACCCCCTAGTTTACTCACGCTAACGCATTCAAAGTGAGCCCCCCCCCCCCCCCTCCCCAGTTGCAAACTTGCTGCGCGGGCCCTGTGTTTTTTGCAGTTTGCAAGATGGCCCTCTTGGGATCGGGATAATTGATTATGTTAACTTGAAAGTTGTTGGTAAGTCTTTCTTTAGAACAACTCAACGCATATCGTGCTGACAGCGGCTGGCATTTTTTAATGCTACGTTCGGTCTGTCACTTATTTTATGATTTGTCAGCCGTTTTCCCTGTTTGTTTATATTTGATATCATACTTTGCCCCAAGATTAGTTACAGCTTTGACGAAACAGGATGCTCCCCATGAGCGTTTACTTGGGAGACCTTGTGATGCATAAGTAGGACGCACGGGGGACGCTAGCCTGCAGTGCAGGCGTTATTTTGGAACAGAACGACAGACGAGGTTTTCGATGTCGCCATCTTGGATTGTTGCTTGACCGGTAGAGGGTTGGGACAGAAGGCGAAGTGGTAGAGGGCGAAGGGGTGGGGAACGTGAAATAACGCCTGCCCGCAAAGCCTGTGAAATTGTTGAACGCCCCCTAATTAGTAGCGCTTGATCGCCTTTCCGGAAATGTGTAAGCAGCCAATGAAAATCTATTTATTTTCTACCGGAAGCCAAAAATTTACTTCCGACAAAAACATCGACACACGTGTATTTGTCAAGTATGTGAAAAACAGGAATCGAGCGAGCGAGTATGCGAGTGAAATTATGTCGGAAAGACGTCCTAGCGACAGCTGTAGGATTTGCAAAAGCTCTTTTAAAGTGAAATTTGGAAACATTCCCGGCAAACAAGTGTACTCATCGTCGGAAAATCTTTTTAAACCCTCGCAGAGGAAGGACAGCCTTGGAGTTGTGTTAGCAGAAGTTTGTAGTCGTGTGGGAAACGTTGTTTACGTGATTGATTTAGTTCAGGAAGGCCCCGTCCTGCTGCGTGTGAGAAATTACATAGCAGCACTTGATAAACATTGTTCAGGAGGAAACTAGACAACGCGCACTACATTGAAAGCACCTACACTGCGTTTTACGCGGAAATCATGTGCGCTAAATTAGACATCTCCACAACTCTACGAAACCAACGAAGTGCTAGAAATTTCATACATTGTCGCACAAGCGGAAAGATGTACTAGCTTTAAACATGAAAGGATCGAAAACCGCAGTTCACAGTTGGCAACCTGGAAAGCCAATAGAAATCCAGTATTTTCGATCCGCCTAGTGGGTATAAAAGCACAAGCGAAAACTTATGCCAAACAGAATGCTTTGTCATTCTCACAAAAAGAACGACGTTGCCTAAAGAGCAACTCGAATCAAGCCATTCCCGGCAACTGATGAGATCCACAAGGGAGGATCGAAACCATGGTCTTGCCTATCATAAACTGGCATTAACAAAAGGAGGAAAGTACTAAGCTCCCGCAACAAAATCTTCAGTCACAGAGCGGAGCGCGGAAACGACGATAAAAGCACAGCCGTGACTAAAGCTAAACGATCTATTCCAGGTGCTGCATAGCTCTCTAAGAAGCTACAGTGCTAAAGAAAGGATCGAAAGACAAAAAGCCGTGATAGAAGCACACCATCTTGCTGCAAATACAAACGGCCGGGCCCGGCAAAACAAAGCCAAACCAAACATAGATTAAAATGCCTCAAAGGGCGTAAAACCCACAGTCGCTAAACAGAAACAACAAGGGTTCAAACAAACAGGCGTTGAAACTTGTAACCCAGAAGTGACCTTTGAGATCAAGTATGCGACATTTAAGCACATGGCTTCATTTAGTCGCTAACAAGAAAATCCTCTAAATCATCATGTTAACCCGCTGAAAACATACATGAAGCTTAATGGGTCAAAAGACCGAGATAGAAGCGACAAACATGTGAGTAGGAGACGTGTAGGCCTTCCACCCCCATTTTACGTGAAACGTAAGAGAAAAATCAAAGCTTTGTCCGGTCCACGTTTCCACAGTGTGTGACTCGTCGACAATTATTGCAGCAAGGTTTGGTGCAATGGTGAACTGCTCTTTTTCAGGGAAGAGAGAAAAGGCTTAGCTAATATTTCCTCTGCGGACGCAAAGATTATCTGGTATTTACCATTCTCAACATCTTCTAATCTAGCACTAGCTAGTGATGTCGCCGTCAAACCCATTGAAGATGCTTCCGTTAACTGATCTTGTACGATGCTTTTGAGCGGACAGACAACAATCACACACGCAGCTTTCGACGATAATATTTGTTTCACACGAATCAACAACTGAAAGATGAGGCTTTTCCCAAAGCCCGTCGGAAGAACTTCTAATAAATCGCTTCCATGAACAAGGGTCGAAATGGCTTCCTTTTGCTCAGGTCGTAATTCACGCTACATACCTAACTAAGAGAGAAATAAAAGCGCTTCTTCGAGTGTAGCATCAAAGCTTAGCGAGTCCGCCATTATCTCTGCAAATCAGAAGGAACGGCCGGAAGAAAAACTATCTTAGATTGACAGCTATCGATCAATTTGCAATCTACCGCACCAATCAGAGACCCCGTCTATCTGGTGTACGGGTTCTGCAAGCGAACAAACACTGCGGGCAGGCGTATTTTTCGCCTTCCCTCCCCCTCCCCCCACGCCCGTTTTTTTCCACCTCGCGCCTACTCCCTCGGCAAATTTTTCCTCGCCCCAACCCTCCACAGTTACCAAATCCAAGATGGCACCCTAATACGAAAATGTGCACTCGCGCGCCCGAAATACGCCTGCACTGCAGGCTAGGGGGACGCACGTTTTCTGATTCTCGTT
This sequence comes from Pachyseris speciosa, assembly GCA_016490735.1. Classification (NCBI taxonomy): domain Eukaryota; kingdom Metazoa; phylum Cnidaria; class Anthozoa; order Scleractinia; family Pachyseridae; genus Pachyseris; species Pachyseris speciosa. The sequence continues at coordinate 90,097 of JAEMWC010001298.1, forward strand.
AAGTATCCGTTTCAGATTGAAAATGGCTTGCTTTTGGGTTTATACTTGTAAGGCATGTTTGTTTTCGTAGCCGGGAGTAAAGCGCATAAAATCGTTTTGAGAGTTGCCATCGACAGTGATCGATCTAAGTTATCCGAAGCCCATGAGCCCATGAGCCCATGGGCTCCTGAAGTTATTCAGTGCGAAACGCAAAAAGATCAGCTGTGGTAATATCACAGAGAGCAGAGGAGTTTAATGGGCAGTTTTCTTTGTCCCTAAAAAGTCATATCAGACGCCCGGCGGGTCAGTGGGGACATTTTTGCGTGTCCCTTGGGTGACCGTATTAACGGGGTTCCACTGTACTAGGGATTTGGGCATCCTGGGAGGGTACTGGGGGATACCCAAAAAAACTACAGTAATATGATATGAGGATAGCCATATCACTGGTGATTTGAGTAGGGGGATACCCATATCACTGTGACACCACCACCGCCGTGTCAAAAGTGCCATCCCGTGGGGGATTCTTTGAGATTTTGATCGTGTGTCAAGGCGCATTATTTTGACCTGACGTAGACCTGATTATATTTGTAAGGGGCCGACAGGTGATGCACGGCAACATTGGAATTCGAACTCACGACCTCTGCGATAACGGTGCAGCGCTCTACCGACTGAGCTAACAAGCCATCTGGGAGCTGGATTCATTCTCATATATTCACCACTCACGGGTATATTACGAACCAACAAAACGACCAGCTCCCAATTATAACAGTCTACCGACTGAGCTAACAAGCCATCTGGGAGCTTTTGAAAACACTGGAAAATACTAAATAGCAAGGACCACCGTTGCAAAATAGAAGAGCCGGATCCTGTAATAGATCTAACCAGCTATAAAATTGTAAACTAGAAAACGGTAAGAAACAAGCAAGGCTGGTTACACGGCTAGGAATATATATTTAAACCAATAGTTCGGGAGGCACAGCCTTCCTTCATCAGGGTGTTACATATTATGACCCTAAGATGAAACGACGTTACAGTTTAAAAAAAAGTTGTACATGTAACATGATATTATAATAAAGGTAAACAATACAACGTAAAATAAAAAAACGTTACAGCAAAAGAGCTATTCCATTCAGTTTAGCTCTCAGACTTCGACGCATCTGCTCTTCTGACGAAACTTTCGCACTCCGTCTTAACGAACTTAAGTCTTATCTCAACAAACGTGGGTACAATCTCTCTTACCTCAACAACGAAATACAACGCGTTTACAACATTTCACGTACCGAAGCACTTGCCCCCAAACAACGCAATTCCGATACTAACCAGCCTACACGTGTACCCCTTGTCATAACATACAATCCAGCTATTCGCTCCGTATCATCTATTATTCACAAACACTTCAACATTTTATCTTCATCTCCCCGCTGCGTTGACGTTTTCAAGCTGCCCCTCTTGTTGCTTTCCGACGTTCTAACAATCTTAACGATCTATTGGTCAGTGCTAAACTACGTAAACCTGCTAAAAATAATCAACCCCTTGGTGCCTTTCGCTGTGGCCACAACTGTTTAACATGCAACTACATAACTGATGGACTTACAACCTATACTTTTCATTCCACCGGCGAAACTAGATTTATCAAACATCACATTGACTGTAATTCCAAAAATGTCATATACATGGTACAATGCAATCACTGTCACAAACAATACATAGGCGAAACTAAACGACGACTTAAGGACCGTTTCAACGAACATCGTAGAACAGTCGACAAACAAACCAACAGCTCTAAACCCACTGCAGTATCAGAACATTTTCTCTCTAACGGTCACAGCGCTTCTGACATGCAACTAATTCCACTAGAACTATCCAAATCTAATCGTGACGGTGTACGAAGAGCCAGAGAAGCATATCTAATTGATAGAGGTCAAACTCTTGAACCGTTAGGTATCAACAGAAAAGAAGAAATATAATACCTATCTTTTTGTTTTCTTGTTACGTTTTTTTCAAATTTTCAAACTAACGTTTTTTTATTTTACGTTGTATTGTTTACCTTTATTATAATATCATGTTACATGTACAACTTTTTTTAAAACTGTAACGTCGTTTCATCTTAGGGTCATAATATGTAACACCCTGATGAAGGAAGGCTGTGCCTCCCGAAATATTGGTTTAAATACATATTCCTAGCCGTGTAACCAGCCTTGCTTGTTTCTTACCGTCATCTGGGAGCTGGTCGTTTTGTTGGTTCGTAATATACCCGTGAGTGGTGAATATATGAGAATGAATGTATGAAAATCATATATTTGAATTGCGGATTAATGATTAAATATGTGACTGATCATCGCAGTTATGAACACTACTTAAGCAGTAGTGAAAATAAAGCCTGAAAAAAATTCAGGCTTGTACGGGATTCGAACCCACGGCCTCTACGATACGGGTGCAGCGCTCTACCGACTGAGCTAAGAAGCCATCTGGGAGCTGGTCGTTTTGTTGGTTCGTAATATACCCGTGAGTGGTGAATATATGAGAACGAATCCATACTTTCAATATGACTTGATTGATTTTCGACTTGTGTACGATGTACGCCAATGTGTACGTGTTATGTTGGCTTCCCCTTGGCATGGCTCTGGCACCCAGGGTAATCTAAGGTTTGGTTATTAAAAAATCGACTTCTGAAAAATCGGAAGCTCAATCAAAAGGGATACTTTTATATATCTATTAAAGACAGGAAATTCTTGAATAATTAAATTTTCATGTTTACTAACGAAGAAGAAAACGCTGTTCCGAGGCTTTTGCAATGAAACGTTTTTATGATGAAAAGGTATACAAATGACCTCAAATTAAGGTTTAACGTAAGAGTGTTATTTTATACAAGCAGTGCGGCGAATTGACAGTGCTACTGCTATTGAGAAGGGACTATCCCTCTTGTACTCGAGAACAGCTATTATTTTTAAAGGTCAGTTTTCGTTCCCCAAACATTTTTTATCTTTTTAATCTCTGCGTGTGAACGTCATTTCCTAAGGTCAATTGTGCGAGATATTTTTTTTATCGTTTTCGAGAGCAATTTCCAACAGGAAAACTAATTTTGCGGCATTTTTCAAATACATAGATTTGTCTGACAGATAAGATATTCCACAAGCAGTTGGGCACCAAATCTTGAGGATGTACGTGACAAAAGACCAGGATTTTTTCTGTTTGTTTTTGCTTGTTATTGCTAAAACTAGTGTGAAATAGCGTTTCAAAATCGTGAATCATTTCTTTTCGCTTCCCCACGGCTTGTTTCTTCTTGTCCCATGAGAAAATGCTATTGAGACTTAATCTTTCAAAGTCATTATATGGTCTTAAATGTATATATCTTACATTGGAATTTTTCGAGAAACACCGGTTTTGCAAGGTTACTGTAACTTGAGAGCGGCTTGACAAGTAACAGACGTCTATCTATCAAACCGGATTGGGCGGGTTAGTATTATTTAGTAGTCCTAATTGATCCGTTTGGCAGACTATTTTCCTTGCAGTCTGACGGTTGGGCAAGCGAGGCGACCAACAATATCTAGTCATCATGAAAGGCATTTTGTTGGCTTTGGTGGTCATCGTTGCTGTTTTGTTTGTCACAGTCGAGTGTAGGAGAGGCTCTAAGCGAGGAAAAGGTAAACCAAGAGTAATGTTTAATGTGAGTTTTCGATTTGATGTATGATAGCTTCTAAACCTTGAAAACACGGGTTATGTGAGCAGTCTGCTTTTCTTGAATCAACTCACTGCAAACTCTTCGGCCGCCTGAGTTTAAATTGTATTGTTCAACAGCTTTTTCCGCTCGTTTGGTGCGAGGATTTTGTAATTTATCTTCAGAGCGTCCAGAGTTTTCAGATGCAAGGATCGGGGCTGTTTAGTTGACACATTTAGAATTCGTTTCATTCGTGGTTATTTAAATTTTACTTCCATGCATAAAAGAGTCTTCTGGGATTTCATTTGTAGTATTAAACAATACACTTAGAAAAACTTGCAACGTGGCTTAACTGGTTACCAGAGATCACGAACAGCGTATTAACGACGGAAACGAAGATAACACGATCTACGCGTCATCTGGAAGACATACAAACATTCTTTAGTAAATGTTTTATCGATAGTATGCACGGTCACTTTATCCTGTGACACATGATCAGTTGACTCGTTTTGGGACCTGTTTGAAAATTTTTATTTGTTGCCGGTTGCGCCACCGGCGCCGGGTTTTTAGCATCCCGTGTGGGTTATAACGCGATGAATTACCAGATTCCCCCAAGGAAGAGGTGAAGAAGACATATGAAACGAGTTGGGAGAAGCTGATGCTATGTAACTCACTAATCCTGATTGCGTCGGAAAAAAGAAACCGTTGCGTAGATTTAAGGGTAGTGTCTTCTTGAACAGAGTAAGGCAAGTTATACCTTTTCATGTTTTTCATCAATTTGCGACAGCTAATTGCGAGGCAGACGAAGATAAGAATGTGTTAATAGATCAGTGTGACGCGAGTGTTGATACAAATGGTAGCCTGCGTAGCTGGCGGTTTTGTCGGGGAGCGCGCGAGAGAGCGGCGACTCCGCCGCTCGCTTGCGAGCTCCCCGACAAAACCGCCAGCTACGCAGGCTATACGAATGGCGGCGCATGCGAAGTAAGGATCAAAGCGAGTTCTGGGAACGAGGATGACAAATTTGTGGAATTTGTTATAGCAGTCGGGGGAGGAATCTGTGCGAAAGGAAAGATAATAAAGTTGGTGAAGAATTTTAAATGAAATGTGCGTCTTTTTTCACTTTCAGGACGGGTGTGTACTAAGGGTTGTCGTAATTGCACAGAAAGTGGTACCTGCATCGACTGCAAAGCTGGATTTAAACTGAATCAGGACACAGATCAGTGCGAAAAAGGAAAGTGGTAGATTTCGAAAAAAATATTTGTAGAGTTTATGTTATCGCATCTTATTTTACGAGAAATCCATGGACATTTCAATTCATATTTAAGACAAAGACAAAAACATTGAATATTCTCCGTAATGAGCTGGAACTAGCGTTCACACGAGGCTTAACGGTGGAATATTTTCATATGTAAATGTATTCCCCCTCAAGAGCCTCGACTTCATGCTAGACCCAGTTCAATACCGAGTATACGAATATGGTTGTTCATCCGCAAAATCAAGACTGCACATTCAATCGGACTGTCTCCGTGTAAATTAAATACTAAATTAATGCCGCTACATCGTGAACTTTTATTCAGGTTATTCACACGTAGTCTGAGTGAAACCATTCACAATTCTAGGTTCATCTTAGCGAATTTCTTTTTTATGTAAATAGTAATTGTAAGTAGTAATGTTATTGTAAATAGTCGTGCGTTTTTAACATGCGCCCCTGGCGCGGGAGATTGGGCAACCACTCCCTACGTTTACGACTTTAAAAAAAGATACCATACCATACCATTGTTTTATTGCTTGACGATATCGAACCGTTGCATATTTTTGCAAATCTTTGTTCCTAATTGCCACTTATTGTCGAGTTACCCTGCGAGCAGAGTCTCCTTCAATCTTCCTAGAAAAATCGGAAAGCGGAAGGAGCTCTTCCCGATTTTTCTAGGAAGATCGAAGGAGACTCTGCTCGCAGGGTATTGTCGAGTGAGCTTAAATGCGTTGTGCACGTTGATCCGCAGATTGTGGCAGGAACTGTGTTAACTGTGATGGAAGAAGATGCGTGGAGTGTGACAATGGATTTGCCAGAATCACATTAAGGCGGGGACGATTCAATAAGACCGTTTGCACGCCTTGTACAAAGCAGACTTCGCTCAGAAGAAAGGGTGCAGATACAGACAACTCGAAATGCACAACAGGTAAGAATAGAAGTTTTGTTCTTTTCGTCAGTTGCAGTGTAGCATAATTGGAGTGTAACGCGGCGATGGCACAGGAAGAAAGGGAAAGCCAGCCCGGTACCTGGCTGATAGAGGAGAGGAGAGGAAAGAATGTTTTTGGATTTGACCGATAAATTAAGGAAAATCGCGGTCACTGCAACATAAAGGACCATATCTCTACGTCGTAAAGCTAGCTGTATCAACACCAGAATATCTGATGTATATGAATATATTTTTTTTTCAGTGAATACCACACCAGTTCCTTGCAATAAAAAGTGCGCAAAGTGCAGTAATGGAATGTGTCGCAAGTGTGACAAAGGATTTGCTTTGGTTTCACTTCCTAAACGCGGAGATTCCAAGGTTTGCATTCCCTGTGCAAAAGCCGCTGCCAAGGCAGGGAAGTTCGAAAACGCCGACAAATCACAGTGCTCAGGTATATCGCATTTCTGCATATACAGCTCGTATAATACGAGAACCTTAGACACTTGAAAAAATATTTTAGTAAATCGTTGTTAAACTTTGCTTTCCTTCAGAAAAATGTAGAAGAGGCTTTGAACGAAATCCCGAGACAGAAAAGTGCGAAAAGAAAAAGAGCAAGAAGGGAGGAAGGAAGAAACCCAAAAACAAAGGAAAGGAAGGCATGTTTTTAAGTGATAACTTTATTTGTCCATCTTAAGATTAAAAAGTACAATGGATTGACGTTCTTTATATGTATATAAATCCTAGAAATGTATAAGTCGAGAAGTGTTAAATCTCAAAAACCTAAATTGAAAGGTTTTAATTTTAAAGAATTCTTTTTTTTTTTCCGTTTGCAGGAAACAAAAGGAAATCCAAGGCGACTCCTTCACCTGAGCCAGCACCACAGAGTCTTCAGCGGATTCACCTTTAATCGACTCGCGTACGAATAGAGTGTGGATTGTTGTTAACTTTCGCAGACTTTTACACTTTCATGGTATCTTGATAGCTACGAATTGAAGATGACAGAAAATGATTGTTGATGAAATTATTGACCCAATTATTGATCCAACGGAAGGTGATTAGTCGAGAAAAATGCTTTCATTTGCATGATTTATAATTCTTGATAAGAAAGATCATATATTATAGAGGATTTTTCAGTATTATATCACCAGTTATGTGGTCTTCAAGTCGTCTGTAAAGATGAACGCTAACGCTCGAGAAAAATAAGTTGACAGTTTTTTGTCGTGCGCTCTGATTAGCTATTCACCTCCTGTGATTTTCCTGGGTTTCGCACGCGTATTTCCTTACCGTCATTTCAGAATGAAAAAAAATAAACTGAAATCACCGGCGCTGGCTCTCCATGCGTCATGCATATACAAAAGCAATCATTCAACGTGGCGTCTGTGAATAGTGGCACTGTCCGGCACTATCACCTCAGCAGCGGTGAATAATTGTTTATTATAGTACAAATAAGGACGCACGAAGGAGTTTTATACTTTTCTAGGGTGTGTTAGCCAACGCTAAGATTTTAAATAAGTTCCGTACGTATAAAACGACAGCGTATTTTGTGTCAATCCTTTTTTTTCTTTCTCTCCTGACCGTTCGACGAAGTGTAAACTGACTCTTGAAAAGGTAGCGTTTTTGTGAATCAATGTTCAGAGCTACTGAATTCAGGGCAGGAAAAAACCCAGATCTGTTTGCCCAGGGCAAGTGAAAATGGAAGTTTGGTGGCCCGATGGACAAGCTGAAATTACTAGCCTCAGCAGTCCTGTGAGTCTGTGTGAAATTGTCAGCTTGATAAATGATTATTTCCAGTCAGAAGCTACTTCAAAACTTAGAGTGTCTATGAATTAAAAATTTATTTTTTCAAATTTTATGAAGCTTGTTGAGTCATGATTACGAAATGACAAAAGAAATTTGACAAAATCAACTTAAGCTAATTTTTTTTGCCCTCCACTGAGAACCTCAAAACTCACTAAAAAATTCACTAAATCGTGCCCCGAAGGCTGCAAAGATGAGCAAAGCAATGAGTTGACAGCATGGATTCATTTAAAATCCCACCATACTTTCAAAGAAACGGAAAGCTGAACAGGCGGTAGAAAATTAGAATACAAGAAAAAACAGAAAGAGAAAGTTTGTGAACTGGGTACCATCTATAATCAGTAATAGACTATAACAAAATGAGCTTACTGGGGCCGTTTACCATTGGTCAACAAAACCCGAAAATTCCTGTTGGAAATTCAAATAGTACAGCTCATTCCATCGGAAAATTTCCGGAACAGATGGAAATCCTCAGACGTATTGCTCTTTTCCATACCAACCGAAATGAACGGAAAATCCTGTACCATTTGTCAAACCATTCTCGCCCCGTTCCGTTTTCGAGTGCTTTTCGGTCGCTTCGACGGAAAAAGCCAATACCATTGAGAGAGTTCCATTCCGACTGTTTTTTGTGTGTGTGCGAAATAGTACCTAAGGCTCTCGGACTACCCAAGCCGCTTTGTCAGGAAAAGCCCGGCAGTACCACAGCGAACGTTCCATTCTAATCGGTTTTTTCGCGCAAATGGTAAACGCTCCGGTACTTTACTAGGTGAAAGATGCATGAAATACTGTAGTTGATGAGGAAATGTTGCGCTCCAATTGGGCAAGTACTATTTAATTGGGGGGCAAGTGAAAACTGAAATTTTACTGGCCCACTGGGCAGGTGATTTTCAATTCTTTTTCTTGCCCTGCTGATTATTTCGGTTTGAAGTTGAGAAGATGATCTAATGGTAAATTAAGAGAATTTCGGGTGAACTGTGGTAAGCTGAAGATTGATACACGGCCGACTGGAGGTTTGCATTTACACAGTGTAAATGTCGTAAACAGACCCCTAATCTTTTGACAACTTATGTATCTAGTATTTTATAGGATAGATTTGGATTTTATATGTGAATTATAAAAATGTGTTGGTGCATGTGCTTTACAAGGGCTTTTAAAGGTATGGTGTGATGTTACTTAAGCTTAAGCATTTTTACACGTTTCTTAATAAAGCAATGCACGGAGATTACTTCATTGCAGGCGTCGCTATTCACTTGAGAAATTCACAACTGCAAAGCCAAACTGATACCAGTCCCCTTTCAGAATACCCTTTTTTATAACAACGTCTCATTTTCGAGCCGAGGCTGAATTAAGATTGAATCTACTTTTATTTTTCATGTTTTGAGAAGGAAACAACTAGAATACAAAGCCCGAGCTTTTCATGCATCTGATGCATATCTGCGATCATGTTGTTACTACATCAGTTGACACATGTAGCTCGATGCAAATTCCCCCGCGAGCAGAGGCCCTTCGATCTTCCTAGATAAGTCGGGAAGAGGAAGGAACCTCTGCCAGCCGCCTCGACTTTCTTTCATGTGCCGTTCATCCACCGAAGTGGATGAGTCAGTCCGGTTAGAAACCAGTCAGACCGGTTTTGGCCCAAAACGCATGCGCCTTGCTAGAAATTACTGACTAAATAGGTGCCCGCGGTTCATTGTTTACATTCGTCTACTGACAAAATGATATTCGTTTCTCTGTCGAAATCCGTAAAATTTCAACTCGTCGTCTTTACAGGCAGACGACAACAGCGATGAACGACCCGAGTGGATTTTCTTGTAAGCTTTGGGCGATGGGCTTGGTTTTGTGAAAAACTGGAAAATACTTAATAGCAAGGACCACCGTTGCAAAATAGAAGAGCCGGATCCTGTAATAGATCTAACCAGCTATAAAATTGTAAACTAGAAAACGGTAAAAAAACAAGCAAGGCTGGTTACACGGCTAGGAATATATATTTAAACCAATATTTCGGGAGGCACAGCCTTCCTTCATCAGGGTGTTACATATTATGGTTACATAATATTGGTTTTGCGAGTCGCTTTACTCACAGTGACTGATCGTCTTGCGACAGGACAAGGAGTCACTGAAAAGTATTTTGAACGGAGCTCGCTTCAGTAATTTGTTGAATGATCACACTATTCCTTTTATCCAACGATTCCGTTTGCCGGCCACATGGTCTACAGACACCACATGACTGAACAGTTAAGTCAAAATTTTCCTCTAAGATGCTCTGTAACTTATCTCGAAGGCCAGTGTGATGTTTCACTTCAAATATACATCGTTCCGTGCCGACATACCGCACAACAAAAACACCGAATCTTTTCCTGCAGTTCATGTTTTTTCGTCACCTTTTTCCCTGGCGTCTTAGAAGAACCTAAAATACGAGACGATTCCCTAAAAGAATCGCCTGGATTAAAACTGGAAATACTTCGCTTTTTTGCAACGAATCGTTGAGACTATTTTGCCGTGCAAGAACCTCGCGAGAAAATATTAATAGTTAATTGCTAATGAAAGCGTCGGTTACATTTGAATTTGGCGGATGCTCAACAGGGAAAGTCGAGGCGGCTGGCAGAGGTTCCTTCCTCTTCCCGACTTATCTAGGAAGATCGAAGGGCCTCTGCTCGCAGGGTAGATGCAAATACGAGTGTAGAAAATACAAATGCTACCACAGGCGACCCAAGCTTATGGTGAGGACCATATCACGCAATATAAACAAGATGGCTGCAAATTATAAGGATTTGTATGGGAATCCGGTAATCGGTTCTAGTTGATAGATATACGAAAAATTTCTCAATAAAAAAGCCTTACCTTACATCCAAGTGTTGCTTGCTATCTGTATGATTATTTTACCGATCTATCGCGATTTGAGCGATTTATGTGCTTTCTGTCTTGTTTCTGTGTTTCCACTCTTTCTCTAACGATAGATCGGTAAAATAATCACACAGATAGCAAGCAACACACCTTGGATGTAAGGTAAGGCTTTTTTATTGAGAAATTTTTCGTATATCTATCAACTAGAACCGATTACCGGGATTCCCGTACAAATCCTTATAATTTGCAGCCATCTTGTTTATATTGCGTGATATGGTACTCACCATAAGCTTGGGGCGCCTGTGAGGCTACTGATTAGAGAGTTGTCGCAGTCCGCCAGACTGTTCAGACGAATAAACCTTACTTCCAACCAGACGACGATCGTCAGTGAAAGACCAGGCATTGGATAAAACGGAGGGAAGAAAAGGGGGTCAGTTGGTCACTTACTCCTTGGCCGTTTAAAAACCCAGGCATGCGCGCGTTCATCATGCGATGTGTGTCATCATGCACGGTGGCCCAACGATAGCCTGCATAACAAGCGCTTATTTAGCCGAGCGCGAAGCGGGAAATATGGAGTGCAAAGCGTGACACGCGTTAGCTGAGCGCGAGACGAGGGTTGTCTCGCGCCATCTCGTCTCGCGCTTCGTGCTCGCGTGTCGTGCCTCGCGCACCGTGTCTCCCGCTTTAAGCTTGGCTAAAGCGCCTGTTATGCTAGCCCAACGATCCTTGCGTCGCAGAAAGTGCAAACCACCGACCTGTTTTGAGTGACAAAAGAAATGTTGGACGATGTTGAAGGTGATATTTGAAAATCAAACTTCGTACAACATCATGCAACATGGTACAAAATGGCGAGCAAGCGAGTGTTTTAAACTTCAGTTGTTGGATTCAACAACTGATGTTGGACAATGTTGTTGCATGATCAACACATTGCATTTGTTTTGCCAGGCCAAGCCTTTATACGTGTTTCCGGTCACCTCTACTGTTTACTACTGTTTACTACTGTTAATTATATAAATTCCTCAAAGTCTAATTAAGAGGAGTAAATGATGTTAGTGTAGCCCCTTTTTAAGATTGACATTTTGGACCACGTTTGTTTGCTCTACAGGATTTGAGAAGATCAATTTACGTTTTTTTAGGCAATGAAAGGCCATCGGGTAGTTTGGACGCTTACACCACCACTGAGCAAAAGCCGAGTGCATAATTTTGAACAACTCAATGCCCAGCCTGTTTTTGCTAACTTCGAGTTTACACAAAAGACCGATTCAAAAAGGATTTTACGTTTTCGATCGGTCGGAGTGGGAGAATTTCTAGCAAATGTTCAACGATTTTGACACGTAACCCCATCGGGTCGTCAGTCCAAGGAGCAATTATCACGTTTTATAAGCGTGATATCTCCAGAAAAAAGAAAGAACCTCAGCATTGAATAATAGCACACATGTTCGACCCCCACAACAACACAAAGGTCACGGATAACCAGCAAGTTTCAAACAGGAATTTGCCAAGTCACTATTGTTTGGACTGTTGGAGAAAAGCTGTGGTCTCAGCCTGATACCGAAGATAAACAGTAACACATTCAAACCACGGGAGTCTGGCTATATTTCCTCTTGTTCGAGAGTTACTTTGATTTAGCGGCCTGTCATGATTTTCCCAAGCACTATTTCCATTATTTTCACCAAGGAGCCTGTCACTACAGGCTGTGATTACGCAATGAAGGGGAAAGCGCGCGTGGCGTGGGGGGATTCTCCGGCGAAGTTATGGTGGGGTTTTGCCTCTCGATTTTTCCGATCTTCAGCCGATGTCAGAACAAAATATGGAATTTTGCAATTCTCGTTTTCAGACACAACTCCTAAAACTCAGGCCTTAGACCAAGGTAATATAATAATCATTCAATGCCCCTTTTCAGACCATAACAGCCATAGTCCCGATAATTGTTTCCTTTAATTATTGCTATTTTGTCTTCTATTTTGATCTATTCGGTCGCGGTTGCGGTCTTCCTTTGTTGTCCCAACGAGCTATCAGTTCTGTTGTTTTGACCGGTATTAAACGGCCACTTTGTCACTTCACTCTTATAACTATACAGTACCGAAATTTCTTTTTCTAACGACCTGCAGTGCTGACGGTGAGAATTTGGCGTTGCTGTCTCGTCACTGAGTCCGTTTTTATATGTTCTCCGTTGTCATCAACACCATATAACCGCCGACCGGTTAGTTCAGTGGTAGAGCACCGGACTACCGTGCGGGACGTCGCGGGTTCAAACCCCGGCCGGACCAACACTCAGGGTTTTTAAATAATTGAGGAGAAAGTGCTGCCTTTGTAATGACATCTACAAACGGTTAGACTTTCTAGTCTTCTCGGATAAGGACGATAAACCTTAGGCCCCATCTCACAACTCTTCATAATTCTCTGATTCTGTGGGACGTAAAAGAACCACGAGGGACGTAACAAAACTCTGGCAGTGACCACCCTAGGGTCTGTCTTAATATGACATTGACATTACGGGGGCACTCATAACTCAACTTCATTAATTGTAAACTGCGTTATAAGCAGTCTGGTAAAGTCCCCCGGCCAGTGTTGTAATGCGCATTTGAATATTGCATAGAAAATGCGCAATATAAATGTTATATATTATTATTATTATTATTATTATTATTATTATTATTATTATTATTATTATTATTATTACTATTACTTGGCTGTTGCAGTTTCCTAACCGAGTAACTGATTATCATCATCACCATCATAACTATATATATTCACTGAGACCATATTTCTTCTCCAAGGGTCGGGTCCAAACCTCTAACCTAGAGCACTTGAGGGTTGCTTTGTCTTTGTTGTCGCTTGATGGATTATTATTATTATTATTATTAGTTTTCGCTTTTGCGTAAAATAGAATGAGAAAGTTAGATCTGTATTCTACCATTCAAGAATATTCGATCTTTTGTCAAAGCCATTTCCTAGATCCTTCCTATAAAACTGATACGCACGTGCTCAATTCTGTTTACGAGGGTGTTTTTCGAGCGCACGACCCAGTCTCATGATGTAATTAACATTACAGGCATTTTAAGCCAATTAAAGTACTAAAAAACGGATTTGAGAAGCTTTTATGACGGAAATGATCAATTTTAATTAATAGAGACCCACGTAAACTATTGTTTTTCAAAAGGTGGAGACATCAACTGTAATACGACCTCACAGTCTACGTCTTGCGTCATAAAAGTGCTCCGTGAGTTCAGCTCGACACTGTCTTGGATTAGCCGTCAACTTGCAACATGAAGAGCGTTTACTTGGCTTTTCTGTTCGTGGCCATCGTCCTTTTAGCTGCTGTCGAATCCAGGCGTGTTGCTTTGAAAGGAATAAAGCGAGGTGGTAACAGGAAAATATGGCAACATAAGATATGCATGCAAGGTGAGTCTCCTGGTCTGGTGTTATAAAGGCGAGATGGGTGCGCTCCGAGCACCATCATAACTTTCAACTGATCATTTTCTCTCCGTCAAGAACTCCATTAGCTCCATTAGCTCCATTAGCTCTTCGGATAAACTTCAGAAAACCCGGCCACTTAATTCCATTCCACTGAATAACAATATCTTTGTCTTTTTCAGCTCAAGCGTTTGATTTTCTACTTTTATGCTAAAGGGGAACAAGCTATGCGTTGTATGAAACGTTCATGTACAGTATGTGAACTATAGATGAAATGTTTATAGATTTAAATCTTTTTTACTGCAAAACATTGAGGATGCTGCAAAACAACTTCGCGAATTTTAAGCCGATCACTGTTTCCAAATTGTTGCGACGTCGAACATCTTCTTTACCGGCCTTTGTCTTTGCTTGGCATGATGCCAATCATGGACAAAACACCCTTGTGCAGTGCAACGAGCGAATGAATAATGCACAACAAACTGATTTTCCTACCCGCCAGTGACTGGCAAATACAAACCGTCATCGGAGGAATTGGTTTCGGGGATGGGGGCGGGGGAACGGGAAGGGGGGGGGGGGGGACAAAGGGATTATTTCATGATAGGGGGATTAAGCGTTTTTTTTTTTTAATCTTCCGCTTTCCGTGAAACGTGAACATGGAATTTTAGTGCGTTACTCAGTCTACTTTTTGATGTCCGTGAAACGTGCGCACCCTTCAGACTATTTCAACGCATGTCGTCTGTGTGCGTCTCATTAAGACAGGGGTACACCTGAACATTCGCGTTTTAAGCAATCAAAAATCCTTATGCTCATCTCACGAAGCTATGTTGTGGGATATTTTGTGAATGTTTGGGTATATTTGGGAATAGATAATTTACTCAAAGAGATAAGTTAAATTGAGGGAAATAGGCCCATTGAAGATTTAATGAAGGTTTAAAATTGGAATTTAAGTTAGAAATTAGTAGACGGACATCAAACAGTTCCCCAGCACTCCACAGTGCCCTTATGGGGTGTCACATGTCTGGTAGTGTTTCAAAACTTTTCTCCATCATATCAATCTCTTTTTCAAATTCCTTAAGATTTCACTCAAATTCGCGTGTACTCCCACCTTAAACAACGCTTCACGTGCGTACGCTAGGGAGGGAAAACCAAGAGGAGGAATGAGGGAAGACATTACATGATCTGAGAGTAAGTTTTTGGACTCTCTCTCAGCTTAGTTCGCGTTTTATACAGCGCTTCTATAGCACACCTTTAGGTTTTTGTTTCTATGCGAGCAATTCTTTTTTCTTTTTCTTTTTGCTTCCACCGTTGTCAGAAACACATTGCCTGCAGAGACTAATGCCCCACATCGCCCAGAATGCTATTGTCTTTCACGACATGTACCTATACGGTGCCCAGTTTGTCGGCGCGGCATAATAATTTGAATGTCCAAATCTAGACGGCTGTGATTGGTTAAGAGATTTATCTTTGGGAATATTCGAGTCTCTTTGCAGATTTCAGGTGCTGTCAATCAAATTGTTGGATGGGTAAAGTAAATCTCAAGGTGCTATATTTTTATTTGACTCAACAGATTGACAAACTCCCGTTGGTAAAAACGCTATCTGAATTATCGAAATAGTTTCATCTAGAAGAGGCGGTTTATTTTTCAGAGTGCGAAATGTTTCTTGTTGTTTGTTAGTTTTTCTATTATTGCGGTTCAATACACTGCAGTCAGGTCATCAAAATTTGTCCATTTTGCGCTTCTTTGTAGAACGTCCCAGGAACTGCTCCGAATTTGTAGATGAAACTTGTGTGGAGTGCGATGATGGTTTTGCCCTGAAGGAAGTCAGTTTTCCACGCTGCAACAAGACGATCTGCGTTCCCTGCAAGCGCGCTTGGAGGCGCAAACAACCTGAATTTTTTCTCGACCAATGCATCAACGGTAAATTTGTATCACATACACTGTTATACTTACAGCAGCGTGGAATGCAGGGTCTAGATCTCAAAGTTGTCTAATTTTAATTTTCACAGAATGCCCTAGGAACTGCTCGGTTTGCGAAGACGGTGTCTGCAAAGAATGTGAAGCTGGCTTCCACAGCGTTCAGACTCGTCTCATCAAAAGAACAATATGCGTACCCTGTGGGCCCAGAATGAAGAGGTGGCCCGACGTTTATTTGAAAGAGTGCAAAGGTAATTTTTGTGAACGTCAATATGTAATTTCTAGGTGTTTTCACCCAGCGTTATACATTTTATGTACGCGAGAATTAAAATGCGTAGAAAGTGGTGGCTGATAAAACTTGAAACCAGAATTTTCTTGACGTCAACCCCGGCCTTGGCGTTGAATTTAATTCTAACCTCGTGTACATGTTTGATCATTTATTAAAAAAGAAATTGGATTGATATAAACGGGCAAACCTTCGGTGAAAAAGCATTAGTTTGCTTTGGAATTAAACACACGAGCAAACGGAAAAACAAACAAATATATGAACGCTTTGTTCCATTCCTTTTCAAAACTGTAGCCGACAGTACAATTGTTTTACTTCACGACCCGAGCGTAACATTAGTAATCATATTTATTATTAGTATTTTTTATTTATTTATTTTTTTTGAGTAGTATCAAGGAAGACTGACAGGTTTTCAAGTATTTTGCTCTTTTCATAGGATGTGGAAATGGTTGTGCCAATTGCAGCGCCCCTGGAATTTGCGCCCAGTGTAACGAAGGCTTGCTGTTTCTAACTCTGCCTAATAGTAACATCACGAGATGTGTTCCAAAATGCCCGCCGTTTTTCAAGCTCGACAAGGATTCTTCACGATGCGAGCTAAAACCTACCAAAACACCTCCAAAACCAAACAAGAGTAAGTTATTTGAATTAATAAATAATGATGATCATGGTGATAGCTGGTAGCTGACCGTACAGACAAAACGTTTCTCATACCTCGATGCATTATGTGAGCAGTTTTGCCTTATTGTTGGTTTTGATCACGATACTGCCTTTGCACAAGTTTGCATTTGCCAGTTTTTTGTTAACCTGAGGAGAAAGCGCTGCCTTTGTAATGACATCTGCAAATGGTTGGACGTTCTAGTTTTCTTGGGTAAGAACGATAAACCATAGGCCCCGTCTCACAACTCGTCATAATTGATTCCATGTCAGGGCTCAAAATAATTTTCGGACAGTTGCCGGTCATGATGACTGGCCAAATAAATTTTAGCTCGGTCAAGTCTCGTTTCTGACCGGTCAAAATGTTGAAAATAGCAATTTTAAACTAATATCCTAGAACAAGCAAAAGATTATCACTTCACATATTTAAAGAGGCGTTACTAAAGCCCTCGAGAGTGTAAAAATTGTTATCGCTAAACCTAACACACATGACGGCTACTTCAGATCTATTTCAATGTAAAGCTTAACACAGGGAGGGAGGTCTGTAAAACAATCAAAACTCAAAAAAGAGTAATCATAAATTGCTCATAGAATGTTTGCAGGTGATTTACGTTGTAAGTAATTGCATGTACCAAAAACTTACGGAGCAACAACTGCAAGTGCGGAGACTTCGCCTGTCCTTGGCATGTAGGAAAAAAAGGAAACTGCTTTTATATGCCAAATTTATACGAGTGTCCACGCAAAGTTCTTGATCTCTTTGTCAGTGTACATGTGTACAGGTGTCTTGTGACGTCTTATTTCAAGTTAACAGAATAACCCTTGTAACTATCGGCATAAGAGTACGCATAACGCAATCTTGGGGAATGTTCGTTTTCTTGACTGCAAAGCTTAGCAGTCTTTTCGTCTTTTCTCTAAGGGTGTGCCAGAAGTCTAACGTGTCATTTATTGCTTTCCATAAAAAAAACCTTCTCATTTAATGTAGTGATCAGGAACTAGTACTAAAAAGACAGAAATAAGAATTGATGATTAAATAATTGATACAAAATTAAGCCTTAAGCCGTTCCCTGTTGTTTGTATAATTTTAATAAATGACTCGACACTTGGCGATGACAATAACATTGCATTCTTCTCAGTTAGACTGCGAGCAGTCTCTTATTTTTCTTTTGCGGCACGGAATCGCGCGCCTCACGTGGCCTGCGTGGGTCTCAGTGAGGAACAAAGGACGACCGCTTGCGGTCTACTTCTCAGTTGACTACACGCTACATCCATTGTGTTATTAAAGTGACAAATTTTTTGTCCTTTTGTCCGATCAAAATGACCGACAATCCCAAGGTTTGTCCGGACAAATCCTCATCTTGACCGGACATTGTCCGTTGACCGGCCGTTATTTTGAGCCCTGCATGTCCTCTCAGCACGAGTTGTCGGCTTGGCGTAGTCAAATTGAAGGAGTCCAAGTTCTGAAACTGGTAAACTGGTAAACTCCGTTGCGTTTGTTCATTTGAAACCAAAACGTCCTACTTCCAACGAGAAATCATATCTTGATGCTTACTTATAATATCTATTGGTCAAACGTGATGTAGTTCAGACTTTGATAGGGATATAAATACTGCGTAAGTAAGCCTAAAACAAAACCTGTTTTATGTTTTGTAGAATGTGGCAAAGGCTGCGAGGAATGTTCAGAAGAGGGCATTTGCTTGACGTGTCAAGACCAACTGCGACGAATAAAACTATTCGGTCACGTTAAGTGCATGAAGGTTTGTCCACCCGCTTTTAAAGGCCGCTTGGATCCCGAAAGTCAGATTATGATCTGTGGGAAACCTGTTAAAATCCCGCGAAAAGGTTAGTCAACACTAAAGGCCTTTACAGCTGTTTGCATACGGTGGCTGGCTAGACTAGCATGAGCGTTAAAATCAGTTATGTAATTCAATCTCGCAGCCGAAAGAAGTGTTCAGAGCTATATTATCTATTCTTTTTTCCCCGATTTTTTGGTCGTTTTAACAAGCAGCAAAGATGTTAACAAAAGCCTAGAAAACAGCAGCCGATTCGATCAAAACCAAGAGAAAAGTTGGCAACTCTGATAGACCAATTTCTACTTTTAGCTTTGTTTTCTTTTAATCTTTTCCCCAAAATTAAAACGCTGTGTTTTTATTACAGGAGGGAAGAACACAATATTCTCAGCGGACTCACCCTGAAAAGAGCCGACTTCATTTCTCACCAAGAAGATAATGGATCGCCACGAGCATGAAAGATGACCTGTTGTCACGAAGAGACCCGTTTTATTTTACTTGTCTAGTTTTAGGAAGGAAGGGATTAGCCTTAAGCATGCGCACCGCCCGCTATTGTCTTTTTTCATTTCGAGCTTGAATTTCGCCTGAAGTAGTAAGCTTTCTTGTAACCTGGGTTAAAATATATTCATAAGAAACATGTTTGTTCTTGTTTCGATTGCTTCGTTCGTTTCCCTTAGTTGCACCGAGGAAGGCTTTGTTAATGAAGCTAAAATATTAGCAGAGAAAGCGTTACAGTTTCTAGTTTATACAGTCTTTTGACCCGAAACATTTCTGCAAAGTTAGGGAAATCGCACAAAAGGGGTAATTTAATACTGCTGAAACATCAGTCAAGTGTTTTGGTGCTCAGTTTTTCTTGATATTTGCACAAAATGAGAGGTGTTCTTTGCAAGGGAAACAAGAGGCTGCAATTAGCCTAAACTCGTGCTTGCAAAACTACATTGTATATCCCTAAGTTGGCGGGAAACAGGAGAAAAAGAAAAGACTGTCTGTCCTCCTTTACATCAGACGCATTGGGCTTTCGTGACGTTCAAGTCTATTTGTTTGTACCTTGTCAACCAGTATATCCCTTTAAAACTTCCGAATTGCTTTACAGGTCAACCATTGATAACAATAGTAATATTATAAAAACAAGAAAAACAAAACAGACAAAGCATTAAAAAGAGAAACGATATTAAAAAAAACAAAACAAAAAAAACTCCTAGCAGCTGTTGCTACAGTGGTTCGATCCTGGGTTTAATTGCCTCCAAAGTGGTTTGAATGACCACTGTATTACATTTACTAAGCACAGCTAATTGAGAGAATATAGTCTATTTATTGCAAAATATCTAATCCAACATTCTTTACATTGACGGATTTAATTTCTGCTGAGCGTTTGAAAAAGAAAACGCTTATG
This sequence comes from Pachyseris speciosa, assembly GCA_016490735.1. Taxonomy (NCBI): domain Eukaryota; kingdom Metazoa; phylum Cnidaria; class Anthozoa; order Scleractinia; family Pachyseridae; genus Pachyseris; species Pachyseris speciosa. Next base: position 110,007 of record JAEMWC010001298.1, read on the forward strand.
GAACGGTTTAGGATTCGAGACATGGACAGACAAACCACCGAAATTACCCGAAAATAGTTTTTTTAATCCAAAACGTGCAGTGTTGCATACAAGGTCGCTCAACTGCATGGAATGGTCACTCAAGTCATGTGTGCCACGCGTGAAGATGAGCGACCTTTCTGTTAAACCCAGTTAAACCCTTGTGTGCAGCGGTGCGTGTTGGACACGTGCGCTGGGAAAAGACCAAAAAAAAAAGAAAATGAAAAATAAGAAAAACAAATGAAGAACAGAGCCGAATCCTAGACTCGTTGCCTTGCAGGTACGAGTAATAAGCTGTTTAAGGTGGTTTAGCTACAAAAGAGTTGTTACACCTGAAGAATATAACAACGAAAAAACATCTATCTGTCCAAAGTGTATTCGGCACTAAACAAATTAGTTTTGAAGCTCTTTAATATTCTTCACGTGTTTTGTGTGGTTTGGTTTATCAAGCTATAACATCTCAAGTCTTCTTGCGATTCTCAAACCTTTTCAATATGTTGCTGAAAACCGATCAAAAGAAACGCTCTCAATTAAATTCCTTTGCTATGAAATATATATTGAAGTAATTCAATTCTGACTAAACATTTCCTTTGCAACGGCTTAAACAATTCGTGACTTTGGTGACCACTCACTTTCATAATTACAAACTTCATGAGGAAAAGCGACTGATGAGCAAGTGGCCCAATCGGATAAGGTGCGGACTATGAGCTTTGAGATCTGAGGGTCGCGCGTTCAAGCCCTGTCGCTGGAAATAACAAAATTTATTCATTCAGTTGTTATCGTTCCTTCCTCTGACCGGGAGCGGTACGGCGCAAGTGACGGACGAAACGACGAGAAAAAAAAAACCGGATAATACAAGACTCGTTGCCTTTCAGGCACGAGTAATATATACTCTCACCATCACCCAAAGAAGTGCAATACTCTTATTTCGGTAATTTACTCTCCCAACTGCGTAGTGGATCCACACTGCAGGTTATTAATTGACAGTCTAGCACCTAGGGTAAGGTCACATAACTAAATAAAAAGTCAAATATGTTTATCTTGTTGGGGCCCCACCCAACCCCTGCTCAAAATTGAAAGATGCATTACCATTCCCATCAAAACTCACTCCTCTACCACACAAACTCAGTCTCTAGTCCTAATTGGGCGCTCTTGCTGGTCAATAAGCATACATCTTTCAGTAAGCCTCCTTAAATATTCCAATTGCTTTTTTCACACATATCCAAGAATATACTAGTTTCTTGAGATGTAATCACAAATGGAAAAAGTAGGGAATGTAGTTCCCGGTGCTGTGGTCTGCCCCCCACAATCCTGGGGGGTTTAGTGAAGGCTGGATGATGGACTGACCACCGGTCCCCCAAAACCACTAGGCATGGAAAGAATGATGATTGGCGGATGCAGTGGATCAAAACCAAGTGCGAGAGTGTGAAGGGGGTTCAGAACACCGAGAAGCAGATGAAAAAAACAACATCAACAACAACAATAATAATAATAATATTAATAATAATAATAATAATAATAATAATAATAATAATAATAATAAACAGGTTTTTTAAGCCTCTTATCACTGACAAGAATTTTGAATACGAGAATTTTATTTTTAAGTGTACATAAAATTTTAAGAGTGCACAAGATTTTGTTAAAAGTTGGTCATTTTCTAATAGTTTTTTGGATAAAAAAAAAAACAATAATAATAACAATAATGATAATTATATGAATAATAATCGAATAATTACCCAGGATAACCCTTCAGTACAAAGTAGTTATCAATAGGGTCCTGCTAAAAAGCTGAATGTGGAGTGTTTTTATTGTTTTGTTTCAAGGTGTTTGGAGCCCAACTGATGAAACACAAAGTATGGGTTTTTACATGGCTTCTAAAACGCACTTAAAAATACAATGCAATATAGTACGTATGTTCTTTATAAATTTTTAATAACAATGTTAAGTAGCATTACTCCACATTTTTCACAACTCTCTGCAGTGTTGAGAGTTTTGTGCTTCACATTAGCAGTCATTCATTGCAGCTGATGCATGGTAGCAGAGATCAAGTATGGAGTGAATTGTCTTCAGCGGCTTGAATGTTTATCTGAGGAGGAGCTTTTGGCTGGTGAAGCCGTTCCAGCTTCTACAAACAAGTGAGAAATCGTGTACACAATGTAAATTAAATAATGAGATGTTATGTTAAATGATATTTCTGGAATGTATTGATAGCTAGAATGGTTATTACAGTAGTATGGTACGTGTTTCAAATCTGTTGAAACTCATGCAGTCTTCAGCTTGTGTTTTACTAGCTTTATAAACTAATCCAGTTGACCAGAAAAGGGTGTTCTGGTTGGCCAACAACAACATGAATAATTAGTGAATTTGAGAAATTAATAACTGTTGGTATAGGTATGCAGCACCAAAATTTACCAAACTCTCTCTGAAAAGGGTATATGAAAGGGTAGGAAAATCTGTCATTTATGTATTTAAAAGGGCCTTCCATTAAAAAATTTTGAACACACTACCTTATGACTATACTGTTCCAATGGAAGGTATACAAAAGGGTACCATTTGTCAAAGGGAAGTATATGAAAGGGGTACCTTTTCTGTCAAAAATGGTATATAAAAGGCAAAGGGGTTGGACTTTGGGACTGCGCCTCCCCGTATTAATTTTGTTTTAGTAGCCCCCCACCCCAGGTAATGGGCAACACATACAGGATACCACAAAGTGCAAGTAAGATTAACTAAAATGCCACTACAGAATACAGCCAAATGGCGTAGATGATGATGACAATGATGATCATCATCACCATGACGATAATGGTGGCACTGTTCCCTGGCTATCTGAATCAGTATTATCCTGAACATTAATCAGTGTAAAGCTCAGTTCTAGAAGTTTTAATTTAGTCTGCTTATCATTAGTCCAAGAAAGGTGTCAATGTTAAACCAAGTTAGAACCCAAACTCTTGAGCATTCCTCAAAAAAATGACAACAGCCAAGTGCTGTGGCAAAGCCAAGCGAGTGACAGTGTTGTACCATCTTGGGTGCCTCCAATAAGGCACTGTTTATATGGAGAAAAGTTGTCCCGGGCAAGAGGGTCATCCTAACAACTGAGTCAACTTTAGCGAGCGTTTATATGAGAAAAAGTTGACCCTTTTGCCCGAGCCAGCAGCACTCGCGCATGCTCTGATTGTCTCACCTTGATCGAGTTGACCCGGCTAGGCGAGCCAAAGTGTTTATATAGAGAAAAGTTGGCTCGGCTAGGGGAGTGACCCTACCATTGAAAGAGGGTGACCCGGCTAGGAGGGTCACCCTTCTAGCCAAGACAACTTTTTGTTCGCCAAGTTTTGTAAGGAAATGTAGAAAAAATTGGCTTGTCCAGGGTAGCTCGGGTAGGCGGGTGACCCTTCTACCCGGGACAACTTTTCTCCATATAAACGGGGCCTAAGTCTTAAAATTCATGTGTACAGTTTTATCTTCAGCCTTCATCTTTAGTGAAAATATCTCTAAACCCTCTGATCCTTTACCGTTCCCTGAAAAATACTTTCAGTTCATTTATGCCAGTCAGGACGAGGTTTGTTTTCTGTAGCCCGACTTAAAGTTGATGTGCAAACACACAGAGAAAACCCAAAAGTGATAGTGAGTTGAAATTATAAGCTCATCTAATCAGTCCTAAGATTCCAGAATTTAAACGAGCAGTTGGAACAGAATTGTAAACATTGATGCCTTGTTTCTTGAGTTTTTGCGCTGTCTCAACAGTCTCTGCGGTCTGAAAGACTTCTCAATGCAAACTACGTGAGGCTTTCAAGTTTATAAGACCCCATAGTAGAAAAAATTGGCTTGCCAGGACTTGCCCAGACGAATGCTGTGCTTTGCTGTAAGATCACTTTGAATTTCCAACATCATTATATATAGTCTCTTCCCGGGTCTCTTTCGTCAGACCTTTCGAAGATATTCCTTCGTGTAAACTCTCCGTACATTTTCCACCAATATCCTACCATGTCTTTTAGTATTATCCTAGCGATTTCATACGACTCACAACAGTTTTACAGGATTTTTGTCTTCATGCAAATGATGTCTGGCCGTATCGCTTCTCAACACTCGACTGGGCGTTCGTTCCACTGTTGTTTGGATGTCTTTAAGCGGCTGCCTTGTGCAGATGATTGCAACAATCCACACTACAACGAACAAAGCAAATATAAGAAAGGATAAGTCAATAGCTGTGGCTAAATCCAGCGCCATGGCAGTTCAACACAAACCAAGCAGGAGCAACGGCTGGAGCGGTCGCACCGTTGTTGATCTTTGCGTGACAAAACGTTTACCACAAACTCAGCCCACTTTAATTTTTAGTAACACTAAATTACATTCTCTGCTTAACTTTCTTCTTTTTACGATAATTTATTTTATAACTGACGAAAAACAAAAATGAAAACAAAATAATACTACTTTTTAAATGCTGAACAAAAATTCTTTCAAAATCCTATTTAACGGCTTCAAGGGACTGGAAACAAATGTCACGTATCTCACTGTATGTAAACAGTGAGCGAATGCAAGACTACGTGTAAAGTTTGTATGCATGATTTTGCTGGTAAAATGGCTAATCAGCTTTCCTGAACTAAATTCCAGCATCTAGACGAGATTTTTTTCGATTACGATGGAATCAATGCCACCATGGAAGAAGAACCAGGCCAACCAATCTCACTGCGACGTAAAGTCATCCGCGACACAATCTTAATCTTCGTTGGATTCATTCTTGTCGTTCTGTGCTTCGTTTTTCTGGGAATTGCTCAAAGTTATTTTCAGGATGGAAACCGAAAAGGCTGCGAGCATTGTGACTCGAAAAAGAATCGCAAGGCCTTTCGACTTCTTGCCGCGATTTGTTTCATGTTTGGTTTCACCATTATGACGATTTTTTGGTGGCACGTTCGAGCATTGAGAAGTTCTTACGAGCAACGCAGAAGACTGTTGCAACTGCAGATGTTACTAGGAAATCAGGAGCTGCCCGTTAGAAGAGCACCAAATAGGCGATCCCTTGGAAAGAGGAATATTGATTGATGTCAGTCGATACTGTCCACTTTGAAAATTAATTGGCACAAGGAGTTTGTATAATTTAGAGCCATCTATTGTGTTGTCGTGACATTCCTTTCAGCAGGTCTCCTGAAAGATACAAATGCAACGTATATTTGTGGAAAAAATGATTAGAAGTTGCTCAGGGCGGAATGATACCAATTTTTGATTGTACGTAATTGTCAAATTCTTTAACTAAGTCAAATAATTTGTATGAAAGATGCGATATGCATAATACATCTTCATCGTCGTCGTCTACTAGATTTTAAGATATACACGAACTTTTAGTATGTCAACGTTTTAATCTATTGTTATTTTAATTGTTTTATGAATATGTTCTTTCTAATTCGAGTTGAAATGTATGATGTATCGCCATTGTCATCATCAATCACGACTGAAATGCGACGTCGAAATTAGGTCCAAGCTTAATTTTACGGCCGTAAGCTATACTTTAGTAGAAATAGATTATGAACTGTTAAACTGCGGCTTCTGCGAACTAAGTCTTCCATACTTGTTTAGGGTAACTGATAAGCCGAACAGTGCCGGTTCTAACTTCCTCTTTAACATAAAAATTGGATTATTGTTGTCTTCCTATTTGTAACGGTTTTGTTTATGTAACTGATGGTATGTTTGGATGTGGTAGATTACGCTTGTTAATAGCGAAAGAATATTGTTTGTATTGCTTTTTATATCACATTTTATAGGAACATTTTCTTTTTGCAAGATGCAATTCCAAGGACAAGAGTAATGAAAAAGCCTTCTCTGTTAAGAATGCTCGTTTGGAGAAAATGCCAAGTTACTCACAGCACATGTAAAGGGCCTGATAGCACTTATCTTGTCAATATTGAATAAATAAACTTCTTTGCTATCTTAACACTTCTTTAGATATTGACTAACCCTCGCCGAAATATAACAAATCACTTGGAAATCTATTCTCGAAGTTTCGTGGATCTCGCGCGAGTGTCGTTGCGTGTGTAGGTGGTCAAGCGCGAAATGAAATAAACATAGGATCAGCTTGAATTACAACCAGACAGATCTCTATTCAAGCACGTTCCTTGACTCGCACTTGCCATCCATTGCCTTTTGTTTCTTAAAGTTATCAGCTGCCAAAAGTCAATTTTATGAGAGTGAAATCGAACCAATGATTTCCTGATAGAGTTGACTTTTGTAAAGAACGCCAAAACATCTTCGTCGATGTATGGAAATTTGTGATCGGTGGTTTGTAAATTACAACGAACAGCGACCGACCGCAATATTTTGGCGTGTTTGACGCATTTTGAAAATGATTTTGGCTAATGACTCTTTAGCCATCTACATTGCTGCTGGTTTGGCGGGATTTCTTCTTCTGCTGTGTTGTTGTGCCGCTATAGTGTGCAAAGGACTATGTCGATCTTTCGAGGAGCCTGTGAAATCGCCTTTTGAAATGTACATGGACCCCGCTTCAAGAAATGAAGCTTTACAAAACAAGTATGAGGTCTACCACTATCATCTAATGGTGAGTTTTCAAACTTTGATTCTTCTGTTGCCTTCATGTCTTACTTGAAGAACAACAATATATTTAGAATAATAAAATTCCTATTTCACGCCTAACGATCTGCATCAGATCACGATATTTTCGTTCTTTATGCTGTGACTCGTAGTCGATGACTTGGATTTCAGCAAAAAATGCAAATTTTGCACGAGTGATCGAGCGAAGCCAGTGTGAAATTTCGTGGAAGAGAATATTGACACCGTTAACAGTCAAAAAAAGGCATTGTAAAACAGAGTGCAGTTCTTGATAACGCGTAAAAGCATCCAGTAGACGCCGAAATCGAATCTTCGCGATGGTATAAATTTCACGTGTCATGATGTTGCAATAAGAGCGTGTTATAATAAAGATCGTTTCAAATATTGTTTCCCTTTTAAAATGTAAATGAGCTATATAAGGGGAAAGTCGCTGTCAATATTAATCAGACGGTCAAACTGTGTCATTCTTAGCTGTATTCAGTTTGGTTGCGTATGAAGGACATATTATTCTTTCGTCTTTTGTTGTCTGTTGTTCTCTAGCGACCGTTAACTGCTGTCTGAATACCATTGTGAAAAAAGCTACACTTCAGTCGATGAAAAACTCCTTCTCCTTGTTGAAACGCTATTGATTCTTTTCCATGAATTTTATATCGAATTATTCTTATTTTTGTTTTCACTGAAAGCCAGCCTTGCATCAAATGTGACCAATAAACAGAAACAATGGCTAAAGAGCATATCAGACAAAAACAACAGACAGAAAGGAAATAATAAGTTAAATAAATAAACATCTTGCTTGAAGTGGTAACAGGGGAAATGGAAGACGAGAGAGGTCACGCTAAAGAGAGTCACTTCCGAAAATAGAAATTTTAATATGGCAGAGTAATTACAATATATATGTTTATTAATAACAGGAGTTGTATACATTGAGGGCTATGTAAGGCTGATAAGACAACTAAAACTCGTTTTCGTTTTAAGGCTTAATGCCGGGAACGTTATTCCATTAGGAGCTAAGAAAACTAAGTCCACATTTAGCAGCAGCAGGAGTGGTAGATACAAGAACCTGTTTAGGTTCTTATTTAAGTAAAATCTATGAAAAAATCCTGTACACTTGGGCAAATAAGATAAGTCAACATTCAGAATCCTCTTTGCAGGTGCCTTATCACTCCAACTGCAATGTAAATGCCAATTGTAATATGACAAGTAATTACAATAAATGTATGTTACGTTCTGAAGTTGGACTTTTTATGGGCATTTTTACATAACTCCTAATTTGGTATGCAGATTTTATATGAGGAATAAGCTGAACCACTAAATACTCTTAGCACTGCTCTTAGCGGGGTTTTACATTATTATTATATAGCAGAATACACGACTGTCTGCTAAAAACTAGACTAGCCACACAGGACGCATATATAGCGTAACCTGTGAGCCTATTATTATTATTATTATTATTATTATTATTATTATTATTATTATTATTATTATTATTATTAAAATGGTTGTGATAAGTAGCTACTTTTAAAAATGAAACAACAGTCCTAATACAATTTTTTTTAAATGTGCCGCACATCATCGCCCCCGGGGGGGGGAACTCCCTATAATGGCCAATACGCGGGGAGGCTCCGCCCAAAAGGGGTACCTTTTTCACGCTTCAGGTACATGAAAGGGTAGGGATTTCACGAGTCGTAGTATATGGAATGGTAGGAAAATCTGTCATTGAGGTATTTAAAAGGGTCTTTCATTAAAATATTTCGAACACATACTTTTTAACTGTACTGTTTTAATTTATTGAACGCTACATGAAAATGACAAGAAGACTTCCTGTTTTAGGTATACGAAACGGGTACTATTTGTCAATGGAAGGTATAAGGTATACGAAAGGGGTACCTTTTCTGTCAAAAACGGTGTATAAAAGGGTAAGGGGTCGGACCTTGGGGCGGAGCCTTCCAGTAATAAATTTTTTGCCCCCCCCCCTCCCCCGGCATCATCGCCAGTTCTAAAGAAAGAAGTATTAGTAATCCCCCTTGATGGGCTCCTGGTCATCATAATTATCATTGCATGTTCTTGTTGTTACTGTAATTTGGTAGCGTTTGCTCTTGAGATCAGCAAGGCGTCTTCTGTAACCGACCCGTATCCTGATTTACACGAAGATCTATTACAAATTGCTCTTGTTTGCTCCTAACATGATTCGCAGAAGTACTTCTATTCAAGGTCCCTGCACGTGTAGATGGAGGCTGCGACAGGAAAGGGGTGGGGCTCTCTTTCAGTTTTATGCTGCTTTTCAGACTGAGAAACTAACGAGCAAAAATTGATTTCCTTTAGACACCAAAAACACCGGTAGAACGTCATCATGTTAAAGTTCCCACACCGCTGATTGAAGTCACAGGACCAACAGCAAGTGGGTTCGACTTTGGAGCTGTGTTAAAGATGCAGGCCATGGAAAGAGCAAATTCCCAGAGAAGTGAACGCCAAGCTAAAAATCCACTGTTAAATAAAGAACACGACAGTTCTTCATCTGATACAAACAATGGCGATACAAGAAAAGTTGACAGAATTACTGTGGATATTGAGAGTAAAAAGGAGGAACATGCGGCGGCGAGTGAAGCAAGCGTTCCGCTCATGGTGGATACCACTGTTTAGGTCTTAAGAGTAGAAGTTACAAAGAACCTTCGAAAAAACGTTAAGAGATCGTTTGGTTATATTTAATACCAAAACTAAGAAAAGACGCCATCTAGAAAAAGAGAGCCTAAGCAGGAACACTCGAGTTGAAAAGTTGAAGAAACTGATCTCAGATATTTTGGAAGATCCTCGTAACTAGAGCAAGGTCATCATGAAATAAAACTGCTGCTCGATGGCTTTTTTGTTTGAGGTCCACATAAAAGGATTTTACAGATCTACATACATAAGACCTAAAATTGAGTCTTTCAACAGCCATTTAATGAAACGTCTGCTTCGTAAGGAACAGAAGTATTCAAGCTTTAACATTTTACGTTCAGAGGAACAATGATAAATTCCATCCTATTGCACTGAATAACGTAGATAGACATAATACAGCTGCCAGGGTAATTTTTTTCAGTCTGGTTGAAATGGATAACACTAGTATTATATGTAAAGCGCCCTGAATGTCAAGATATGTGCGCTTTATAAATACATTTATTATTATTATTTATTATTAATTACTGAGATTACGAACCATCTATGTAAATGTCCTGAAAACGTTGTTGTGTCTGGTAGATGACTGTCAGTTATACTCGTTTACGAGAGGTCTTGGACATTTGGGAAATAAAAAGAGGCTCGGCGTAAGACTAAACGGTAACCTGAGAGAATGTGTCTTTTAGACTCGAACGAACGTGGCTGTAGTGCAAACGTTGTAATATTTAAATAAACGTAACATTTCCTCGTATTTGATCTTGTGGTAATGAAGCAAGCGCGAAGCCTGCGGGGAAAGCGCGCTGCTCTCGAGTCTGCCACGCATTGTCAGCTATTGTTGGTTTGGCTCAGGTCATCGCTTTTGTTCATTATTCTTGGTTTTCAGTCACGTAAGTAAAAAATAAAATCATCAACCATTCGATGGATAAAGTCAAGAAATTGAGATATTGTAGAATAGTAATAAATAAACAACAGGCTAAAGTCTCAGGGCTGTGCGGTATCCCGTACTCGAGTTATTCGGCAAAATCTACCACTCAAAATTATAGAGTTTAGTATGGGCACGCCATATTAGTGTCCCTCTGTGGGGCACAAATATGGCGGCAGGAAACGAGTGAAAACATCTGGAATTTACTTTTCGTATCTCAAAGGTTTTCTTCTCTGTTTTGAGCTTGCAAACATTCACATAGACGTTTCTCTTGTCATGATGGCTTTTCAGACCTAAAACACACGGGGAATCGATGTTTTCATGTACGTGACATGCTTGTGAGCAGACATGTTTATGTCACACACTGTAATAAAATCTAAAGTTCAAATTTCTCTATTTTCAAAACAAAGCAAGCTACCGAGCTGAAAACATGCAAGCAGATCCATTTCTAAAACGTCTTTTACGTGATGAAACTAAAAATGCAAAAGTCTGTTTAATTTTTTTAATTTTTTATGACGTCATGTGAAAACCAAGAATTACTCTTTTCACGATCTTAGCTTTGTGAGGGTATTAATAAAAAACATGTGGTTACTAAAAATATAGTATAGCGGGTACGAGTTTGGAGGGATTTCTGTTAGGGCGTAATGAAGACTGATGAAACGTGTGTCCTGACCAAGGCTTGTCATGTGATCACCCGAGTTGACCTCAGTTTACACTGCGAGTAGCCTCTAATTTTTGGCGATGGATTGTGGGGCGGGAGAAAGACCCGCGCGCGAGAAATTGCGAGGAAACGCGACGCGAGAGGAGCGCGGAAAATTAGAGACAACAGACAAAAGCCAGGGAGTTTGAATTAAGCGCGTACATTCCAAGCGCACAAATCTGATCAAATTTGACAGTATGTTTTATCCTTGGGGGGGGGGGGGGGGGGGAAGGGGGGAGAATTTCTCAAGATTTGCCATGTTCAATTTTCCTCTTACAGAAATGTAGGTGGAGGGTTTACAAGTGTGGGGATTTCAACTGATACGGTGCATAAACCTACCGCCTTTACCGCTCGCGATCGGTAAAGACTCACTGGTAGACTTTTTAAACAACTTTGCGGCCCGGATTTCCTCGAAAGAAACACAACAGTGCAGTTGCAGTACGGATATTCGTGGCGTATTTTTTGCTTTTTTCTGTTTTGCCTCTTTTGTTCGATAACGCCTGCCTTCCGGATCACTTCGATCCCTGAAAAACGTGTCTCTCGGAGATGATAGCGATCAAAGAAGAGCATTAAGGTACATATCACGACGTGCCACGGCAAATTCACTGTTCACTACACATATGACCACTTCGAGAGATGCCTTGTTCCTTAAAGTTTTTAAAACTGCCAAATTTCCCCTCTCGTTTTGCAATTTCAAATACCAGTTGGCAAAACCAGCCTTGAGGCTTTTTCCAACGTGAACACTGTCAGGAATTGGAATAACCAGAGACAACGACGGGTCGCGTGTGAGGTTTTCCAATTCTTCGAGGATGTCTGACATGGCTTTCTTGTTGCCTTCTTCGCAATCAACAGTCACAATAAGGACGGCTGCCTTAACGCACTTTTTACCATCTTCTATACCTCGTTTACAAGCGCGAAGATTAGGGAAGAGGCTGGTCTGGCCATGTTTTTTGTACTCCTCGCATACTACCTTTTCTTTGAAACACTCGTTGCATGCACTATCGCAAATGTTTATTCCTTCAAGACTCATGATGTTTTCAATTGATGGCACCATATTCCGACATGCCTCACAGACTTGCAGAAGCTTGCAAGTTGTGTCAAAACGATTCTTCATTTCCTCGCCGGTTTTACCTTTTTTGGCAACATATTCAACGGCACAGGGAAGACTACAACTATTGTCTAAGGCGGTAACGGAAGAAACTAGTGCTTCGGTGATGATCTGCGCACTTAAAAAATGAGGGCTCGGTTGTGGGTTCTCCTGAACAAAAGTGACATCTACCTTTAAAGTCAGTCCAACGTTTAGTTTAGTTCGTGGATCGAACTGAATTGAAGGTTTTAAAGCGGTACCGTCATTGGCTAAAGCGCATGGCACTACCTTCAGTATATCAGTGTCAATAAGGACAACTGTATTTGAAACGCCATCTGTTGAAGATAGTTTTAAGAATGCGTCGCAGAGACTTTTGATCACCCCGACTTGGTTGTGTACCCAGCTTGCCGTTTGCGGTATGTTTCTTCTGATGGGTCCCCGAGATTCATTCGACATGTATCTGAACTATGAAAAGAACCCCTTCCTTGTCCTGCAAACGTTGGTCCTCGAATCTTATTTGTTGTCTGACGTCCACCGAGATAAGAAAGTGTGTGAAAAAA
>JAEMWC010001298.1:127500-190000 GCA_016490735.1 Pachyseris speciosa
ATAGCTGACATTAATTTTCAAAGATCTTTGCAGAATTGGTAATTAAAAACATTTTTTTGCCTTGTTTTACGTGTTTTGTGTCTATGAACCTTACTTTTCAACGTGAAGACGAGCGGTTTCTCACCGAAGAGCAGTTTCGGAGTCTCATTGAGAAGAAAGCAACTGTCCTGTTTGATTGTGCGCCTCTTTGAGAGCTTGTAACTTTTAGAGCCAAATTTGATCATAAATAAGATATCATGTTTCTGTTCTAAATTATTCTCACAGTTTTGGCGCAATTCCTAGATTAGCGGTGTTAGTTGTGAGGTTAACGTTTGCTTCGTGCAGTTTCATAAGTTCGATATATTGTTAGTAAGTTTTACTTCTGGAAGTCAACTTTTAGTGTTTACGGGCCACTAAACGTAAAACTCAGTTACTTTTCAACAATTATAAGAACAAAATTTCCTAGAGGCTGAGAATTCAGGACAAAATCACGCTGCTATTATGGCGGGATTTTTCAACTGCAGCTTCGCACGCGTAGCAGCAAGAAACAGTGTATACGATGAGAATGGGAAGTTCCAACGAGAGAAGAGCACTCGTCTACAGAAGTTCTTGAGTACATTTGCCAGTAACAGGGAAGCATTTGCTGTTACTCAGAACGCATTTGACAAAAGACTACCTGCACTCCTCCAAAACTTTCATAGGTGGCGAGGCGAAGACAAGACTAAGTACTTAGAACACTTTAGTTCTACTGCATGGAGTTCACTCTCAGCAGCCAAGAAAGGACTGCATACAATCTCGAGTTGCAAAGCATGTCAAACAAATCACCTGCTCTTTCATTCACTCTTCCCTCTGAGATCAAACCGACTCAAAGGGAGTGATCCAGTATCTACATGCATGAGGGAAGCAACATGCCTGAGAAAAGCAGTGAAGGCTGTGAAACCAGTTCTAAAGCTACAATCCAGGACACTACCAAGAACATTTATTTTAAAACCAATGAACCTTTTAAGAACCTTTACAATGTTGACCTTGCTGAAGCCTTAACAAAAGTTCCAGACGTTGGCATTGCAAAGTCCAAAACAAAGGCACCGAAATCAAAGGAAAGAAGAGAAAATGCAAGGCGATTCAAACAAATCACTGAAGAACAGTGGTCCAAAGTTGACTGTGACACAATGCTTGGAGCACGGCAATCCTTTAAGCAGCGTGACCAACAGCGAAAAGCATTGTACTTTGAGTCCATAAAGGAGGCCAAAATCCGGACCACGAAGAGGAAGACACTTGAGGAGGCTGGTCTTCGAAAGAAGAAGCGTCACTCACCAGATCCAAATGAAGTTGACTTTGATAAGGAGGGCCTCCTACAGGAAGTGAATTCAATGAAAGAGGGTGAGAAGGTGAGAATGAGTTCTTTTAATGAGTTATGAAGACAATCATAGCAAAATGAAGCAAATAGTATTGACATTGTGGCAATCCAGAATGTTGCTGTTGAATGGATAAACTATTCCTCCTCCTCCCCTCCTCCTATTTGTTAACTAATTATGACAAATTTACCTTGAAAAGCTTATTCTTAAATATTCCATTTCTCTTTTGCTGTGTAGATAAACTTTTCAGAACTGGCCAGGAAACATGGAGCATCTGCCAAAACCAAGCTTGGCAACATGGTTGTTAAAGAATTCCTTGGTAAAAATGGTGTGGACCTTGCAAAGTTTAACAGCCAAAGAAAAAATAACACACTACCAAGAAGGCAGCTGAACAAAACCTTTGGTGGAGAGATAACAACACCGGTACCCCGCACAAGTGTAGCCATAAGGGAAACCTTGCGGCAAAAAATTGCAAATGGGGAATATTGCTTGGGAGAAATTATTGCACCAAAATCTTACAAAAAGCTCTCACTACACTCTGATGGTACTCTAAAGGAGGAGACCTTCACAGTAAGTGGAAGAAAAATCCCTTTGCTGGACATAAGGAAAAACCTTTTGGAACAGCATGAGAAGGAAGGTCTTGTCAGGGACCATTCAGATACACATTATGAGGCACTGACCAATGAAGAAATTAAAAACCGTTTGAAGGAGCTTGGAGAGCATGCGGAACCAGCTGATGGTGAGTTCACAAGAGAAGAACTAGTTGAATCACTAAAACACTGGGAAAGAACAAGGCACCTACTGATCTGGTCTGATCATTCCAGCATCATGAATCATGGCCACATTCTCCTGACTGTAAATACTATTTATGACCCAGCTTTCTACTATACTTCACAAGAACTTGGCGGAAAAGATGTACAAGAATTGGTTGAAAAACCTCAAGTCTACCTCATGGCAAGATGTAGGGACACAATAGAAGATCAGTTGGTGTACAGTGACACTCGTCTGGAAGACATAGAACAGCTCCAAATCAAGGTCACCTCATCTCACAAAGTCTCCATAAATGACATCTGCAGGCTGTTTCATGCTGACCATCCATCACAAGAGGTTGAGAGTGGTGAACAAATTGGAGGTAAATATAGTTGTTGCGGTTGTAATGGGGCATCAGAACAATATGTCGACCATATAGCATCATTGAGAGCCCCACAAATCACACTGGAAGAGAGAAGGAAGAAAGTCATTGCAGGTCCAGCTGGACAAGAAAGAAGAAATGGGGGTGTAAATCCATTCCAACAGTTGAGCAAAGATGGGTTGATAAGGGAGTGCAGAGGCCGACATCTTCCAACTGATGGTTTGCTGAAGCCAGCCTTGAACAGCAACTTGAGAGAGGAACTGAAGGGTGTTCAAAGGGTTCCAGCACTGTGCTTTCCAAATCAGACAGCTTCAATGGAGGACCTCAACCTAGGCCAGTATGAAGTGGTGCCAGTGGAACCCTTACAAGGAACACATAAACAATGTGCTGAAAGAGCTGCCAAAGCACCTTACTGATGAAGAAAACTCCCTCTTCAAAGAGTCAGTAGAAGCAGTGCTCTCCACAAAAGAAAAGTTAAGGGGTTCAGACTACCGTCTCTGTTGTATTGTTTTGGCCCTACATCTTGGAAATAACTGCCATTTGACAATCCAAGGACTGTTGTATAATCTTGCTGAACTCTGTGAGCTACTCTATGCCCCTGCAGACAAACACACTCCCCGCTTTATTTTGCGTCTGCATAATATTACCTTCTGTCATGTAATTGCAATGCGAAAGGTATTTCAGACCCCTGAAGTGCTGACTTACAGAAAGCTCTATGGAATATACTACCACAGCATCACATGCCATGCACCTCTCACATCACGCTTGATTTCACTCAGTTCCGTAGACACCGAGGAGGAAGAAAGATAATTCAGCACCATAAATGCCATCAGCAAAACAACCTCCAATGGTCACCCAGAGCACATAATTCCAAACTGCATAGTTCGAGCTCAAGTAGAAAGGAAGTTTAAGGCAAGCAAGGCTAGCCCCTTTCTGGATCAGCAGTCAAAGATTGGAAAATTTGCAAGAAACCTCCCAGACTTCCCCAACACAATCATTCCCAAATGAAATTTACCAGGCTCACTTGGAGAAAATAAGTGATTTCCTTTTTTGTGGAAAGGGAATTTGGTGGCATGCAGATGGAGACAACAAAGAAATTGTGTTTCATGACAGCAAAGCCATGCCTGAATTTCAAGAACAAGGCCCCCTCTCCACCATTTTCCCTCTTCGTCCTTTCAGAGTGAGAGATCCTACCTTGAAGAGAAATGGGAAGAGTGCCTTGCAAAGCCCAACTTTCCCTTACCAATCCAAAAGGTCAAAGTGTATGACTCAAGAGGCAATGCTGCATATACTGAATACTACAGGGTATTTCAAGATGAGCCATGGCCACTCGATGACAGACAAATTGAAGAGCAGAACACACCACTCCATCAAAACCAGCCTGAATATTATACTGTTCCTTTGCCTGATGAATCAACAGAAACAGAAGAAGATGACCCAACACAGCTAGTTGCCTGGACTACAGATCTTATAGTCACTACTGAAGATAATGCTGAGCTCAGCGATGATGATGCTGAAGGGGGTGGAGATGGTAGTGAAGGAGGCAATGCTTACATTAGAGACAAAGAAAATCCTGCTAACTTACCAGATGTTCCAGAGTCTACACAACTTCAAGGCAGCAATCATTCCATCAGCAACAACTGTGCATTCCACCAACCACCACAAGCAAGAAATCCTGCAGTTACTGAAAACAGAAATGAACAGTCACATCTGCAAACAAAACTTGCCACTTCTGTGTCTAAGGTTTTGGGTGTGACACCTCTTGTGAAGACTCTTGACAAAGCAAAGAAAGCACTTCACGACAAAAGAAACCTCAACAACAGTTACTACCAAAATAAGTACAAAGACACTTTGGCTTCTGTTCAAACACAAGTGCTAGCGGCTCACAACAATTTCACAAAAGAAATAAATCATTGGGAAAGGGGATTTGTCATCAAGCATGGTTTTGCACCAAATTATGAACACTATGAGTTGGAAGCAACAATCAAGGCTGTATATAGGAAAAAGAAACTGAGCAAGGACTTGCTAAAACATTGGAAAATAACTGTGCACATCCAGTCCATTCATGAACTGAAAAGGATCAGCAAAAACTGATGTGCTCGTTTGCATTTTTAAAATCGCTTTTGTATTGCTACTCTTCCTTAATTTTTAAAAATGAATACAGTTTGAAATTCTGCTAAAATCAAAGCAATTAGCTAGTATATCATGAGGTGGAGAAATGTTGCTTTGAGGATAAATTATAATCAATTCACAAAGTTTGCACAGGAATATTTAATTATTCAGCCAGCCAGTGGCTGTAGAGCTTTTTCCTTTTGTTGTGTAAATACTGGTTCTTCGTTCAAATTTTGCATAAAGTTAAGTACTTATATTCTTTTTGTGCCAAGTAAGAGAGCTATTCTTGGAAAGAGTTGTTCAACATTGTAGTATCGATAAAATTCAACAAGAAACTCTCAACCCTGCTCTCAAAGAAAAGTATATTTACCCACGCATCCACAATTTTAAATTATTTCGATTTTCGGCGGCAATGTAAGCTTATTATAAAACTCAATTTTCGCAAATATCTGCGCTGATTGAAGAGAGTATCTTCCTGTACAAAGCGTGATTTATAAGCTCGTAATAATGAAATCTATTGTAAGCTTCATTGGGCTAATTGCCGTTTGCTTACAATAATAATTAAAAACTGACCTTTCCCGAGATATCAAAACGCTTGGGATGTCTTCACTGTCGAATCCTAACCGAAAATTTCGAAATGCCAAGGGAAAACTGAAACTGTTGTGAGCTTGCTATGATAAGCTTATTAAAATAACACCGGCTCTCACGGGGAAAAACAAAATCAACATTATTAAAAATACTCCTTACCTCCGGCTTTTGGAACTATCATCTTGTGTTCTGTCGATAAGCAGGCAAATAACCTTGTCACATTAGCTCTCCTTTGCAAAGACAAATTGATGGGTTTTTTTAAGGACGCAATGCGAAAGCGAATAGCCTTTCGACCAGGAGCGAAGCCATGTTTACAACCTACATCAACCAGACACTGAGTTAATAAAATCAACCATTAACTAATGGCTAACTAAAAGCTTCGCGGGGGTGCTGGATCTTCCTTTGGACCCATGCCTTAATTCACATGAGAGGTGTATGAATGTTTACAAGCGGAATAGATGCTGTAGGGGATGTAGTTCCCGGTGTGGTGGTCTATCTCTATCTTTCATCTGTCTCTGACATACATATGTGGGTTGGGTGGGTGGGTGAGATCAAATATGGACTGATAGCGGCTGCCAGAGGTACCTTTACAGGCTGACGTCCGATCTCACCCTAGAGAAGCATTGTAAACCGCCATGAAACTATGTGATATGTGCGGTATATAATTCATTACCATTACCATTTTGACAATTAAGAATCACTCCACTTGACTAAATTATGCACAACATGAGGTCAACTGGATGAGTAGTTCCTCTGGGAACTTCTTTAACCACACAACCAGGAACCTCGTGGAAAGAGAATTTCTTCACCAGTATCGCTAAAATCAATGTCATTTCCATCAGAGCAAACTTGTTGCCAATACACATGCGTGAGCCACACCCAAATGGAATGTATGAGAAAGGCTGGACACAAGTCTGGCCATCTAAAAAGAAAAAAACATGCACATGCAATATTCAAAAAAGACATTAAGGCACGCTATAAAAATGGTTTCCAAGGTAAGACGAGGGTTCATTTAACAATAAACAGTAACAAAAGGTAATGAAGCACCAATGGCCATTATATGAGTAAAACCAACCATTTGTTACAGTTATATTTCACGTTCATACTCCCTATTATTTGAAAGTGTAAAACTTTTGAAGTAATACAAACTTCTGCGCCTAAGCCACCTTTGTACTGCAAATTCAATTCATGTTCTTTGCATTGAGAAGTCGGATAGTTTTTTAATTCTTACAGTTGTTAAGGTTACGTTGACGTAAAGGGGGGTTAATTAAAAGTTGGATTTGAGAGTGAAAGAGTTCATGGGTTACCCACCTTTCTCTTGAAATCTTTCAGGGTCAAATGTCTCTGGGTTCGACCAGTAATGAAATGAACGCTGTTAACTGCATCCATGGGAAGCAAGATAATCGTTCCACCAGGAACACAATACCCACCAATTTCAACATCTGCTATTGCCACGCAGTTGGTGACATAAGCAGGAGAATGGAGGCGCAGAGATTCTTTAATAACATTCCCCAGGTAGTGTAACTGCTCAAGTTTTTCCCAAGTCAGCTCCTTGTCATCTGAGAAGGCCGCCTGCACCTCTGCTCTTAGTCTTTCTTGAATGTGTGGATTCTTGGCGAGTTCATAAAGAGTCCAGGACAAGGCAACAGTTGTCGTCTCGTTGCCTGCCAGAATAAAAGTGAAAACCTGAAAAATAAAAAATGTAAAAATATTCACGCAAATGAAAAATGTCAGTGTCCACTAGTTTGACTACTGTGATCATTTGCGGGCATACTGGTTGTCTTCAATTAGAAAGGACGATGATTTTATTTTAACACATAAGGGTTAGTGGTTCAATCGTCAGCTCCCAAACTTTTTAGCTATTTATGTGGCATTAACAATGCACACTTGCAATCCTCCTTTTTTCGTTTAAAGTCGTGACAATTATTGCTTCGCCTCCAATGAGTATGTACAAACGTTTACTGAATTAATATCCTAATTAAAGCATTTGAAGTTTGGGCTAGTACCATAATAAGAAGACGAAGTGACCCTGTCAAATTTCTGTCCCCTAATATCATGCTAAATTGCAGCTCCGAGATGAAAATGCAAGAATGTCTACTGTGCCTGAAAATGGTGGCCAGCAGAAAAAGGTAAATTACACTACACAGTAAGCAGCTTGTTTGTCAAGAGGAATATAGGTTGCTTGAGACATCCAGTTGTCCAGAGTATTACCGCTGCATTGTTGTTCATAAATGGTGGTTAGTAAAGGGAGGCCCTACACAGCAGTGGCCCTCTAATGACTTAGATTGGTACGATCATCGCTTAGGCTGAAAATGAATTTGAAAAAGTGCTCTTTGGAACAGTGTACAAGAGCAACACACATCCCAACACTTGAAATGGCCTAAATATTAACCCTGTCAAGTTTGTTGTGATGACAGAACTTGTTCAAAAAAGGTCTGGATTGTAAATAACATCATACCTGTGATCTAAGTTCTTCGTCATCCATTCTTGAATCAGTTTCTTCATCATACATGTCCATTAACAAGTCAAGGAGATCTTTCTTCATTGGTGCATAACAACCTTCTCTTTTTTGTAGCCTATGGTAACAAAGAAATTGCTTCGATTTGCATCTTGTGTAGTTACTACTAAAACATCAGAGGTACAACGAGAGCCAACTCATCAATGCAACTCTTTGTCCCTGCTTCATGGCCCACAAATACAAACCAGATGAATTTTGTGTACCTTTTAGCAGGACCTGATACAAGACCTTTTTTTCATAAAAACGGCGACTCTCAAAAGGGGAACTGTCAGTGCAACATTTCCCTGCTCCATGTCCCCTAGAATGTGTCTATCTTTGCTAGGACGTTTGTTTCCAGATAATCTTGAGCTTGTAATAATAGTAGATTTGGGGTCTGAAACTTCATCACCTACTTCAAGTCGATCTCCAGACTACTCCCCTTCTATTTCACGAATTTTGTTCTGTTTTGTTTTGTTTCTTTTTTTATGGGGGAGGGGGGGGGGGTTGGGGGGAGTGTAGGGGCACTACGACTAACCGGATATAAAAATTGGAACCGCAACTGCAGATTCTCTGTTTCTTTGGAAGTTTTCAGTTGCTATACTGAATATGACAGCCAGCCCGCCAGTGAAAAGTAAAGTAGAAAATATGTAACATCATCCTCTTGAATATAAGTACCTCCAACACAGTGTTATCTGCAATCTCCCTTGCTGATTGTAGTTTCTTCGTTGATGCTAATGGCAGGTATTCAAAGAAGGGGATCAAAAACTTGCAGATTACATATCTGAAGTTAATTCCCTGGAACATGAGTGCAAAGGCATCGGAAACTTTGCTTTTACCACCAAGGATGGTGTTGAAGCTGTAGCCAAATGCGCTTTGGCCAATCACATCAAGTGTTAGATGACTCAAGTCTTCTTTAACGTCTACATCAATAGAAGCCTTTCCATTTGGCCAGACCATAGCTAAAAACAAAAGTATCAACAAACACATCAGAGGAACACAACTAAATTTGAGGCATACTCTAGTGTAATCAAAACCACAATATAAAAAGAGTTGATCAAGCCATCATGAGTGTATTTCAGTGAGTGTTCATTTTTTGAAATTTTCCAAAATAGGAATTGGTGAAGGGGTTGACGTTAGGGGTGGGGTGGCTGCAAGGACAGCAGGATCTAAACTTTTTACTTCTTAAACCCAGCTCTGAGGGGGGCAAGGGTATTTTCGTGACGCTGTGATCTGGTGTTTTTGTGCTCTGTGAATAGTGATTTGATAAAAAACTGTTCAGTGAAGCGTGATTGAAGTGTATTCCGTGAGACATGAAATGCAAAAGTCCTTGGCTGTGAATCATGAATAGTTAAGAAATAAATCGTGAATGTCTAAAGTTGAGTTCGTAGCTGAATTTCACTGCATTGTGATCAGATTTTTTCCGTGACCTTAGTGAATTTAACACTTGAGTCGTGATTCGTGAAATCGAAAATGTACTATCGCGACTTCGTGACAAGACCCCCCTTGCCCCCCCTCAGCTCTGGACTCTCCTCCCTCAATGATGTTTACTAGCCTGCCTGGACTGTCTGTCCTGATCTATCACCCTCAAAATATAAGAAATGGCCGATATTTCCTGGAAGTATTGATCGCTATTGTTTAGGGGTAGCCCCAGTATCAACTTGATAGAGCAGTTTTCAATTGAATGTTGAAAGTAATTATGGCTTTGCTTTGGTTTTGCATTGCTTCGCTCTGTGATTGGCCAGTAAAGCTCGCGCCACTTTCTCAACCAATGAGAAGCAAAACCAAAACCAATCGTGACTTGCACGCGCGCATTTTGGCTCATTGCACTGCTTACTTCAGTTGTGATTGGTCAGAGTAATTGCTTTGGTTTTGGTTTTACGACATTCAATTGAAAAGCGCTCTATTTTGTAACTAATATAAATATTTGGAATGCAAACAGTTTATTGAATAATTTCAAGACTAGCTTTAAGATACAGTGAGTCCACAATTTCTTCTTCAAGCTTGAGTCTAAGGATAATTTGATGTATGACTTCACACAAATATCTGTCACTACAAGACCCTGGCGCAAGATGTATTAAAATAATGTGGATAAAACTTTTGCAATACTCTTTTTTTTTTTAAGACTGTCTACCATGCCAAAGCTAACATAAACATTCTCAACCCTTGCGTGTCTACTCACACAATATTTGACTGATTGCCCTTATGATTCACAAAATGACAATTACGGTAGATTTAATAGGTTTCATGGCTCTGAGCTAGTAATTAAGGGTACAGTGGCATCAGCAGTTGTAGGATCTTGAATCCCATTCAAGCCTGCAAATTTTCAGTCTCGCCTTTTGCATCTGCTTGATTATTTCAGTGCTTTTGGGGAGCAGGGTTTGTGTAAAGGTCAGCTGGCCACTCGCCTTCCCCCAATATTTCCAGGGTTCAATTATTATTACCAACTGCATTCAGTCTTTTTATTTCTTAAAACGTTATTTGTGCAAAACTAAAAATAACGCCAAAACTATTAAGCCCTGGTCAAATCGTTTGCCTTTTTGTCGGACTAATATCAAACAATTTTCCGTTTTTTACCAAGGACCTAAATTTTATAACTCCTTAAATTCCGAGATCGTCAACTCGTCCTCTCCTGTCTCCTTTAAGAAAGCACTTAAGGCGTTTATTTGTAATAACTATTAGTAGTTTTAGATATAATGTGATTAAGTATTAACTTTATTTGCAGCTTGTAACCTATTGTAATTGTATCCGTCGTCATGTTCTTTTTTCAAAATTTCATCTTGTAAAACAATAACTGAGGAGGCCTAATTAACATAAGCTTCATAGTTTCCTTTAGGTCTCCTCGCCATTGTAACTTCTCTCCATTCTATCTTTTTTGTTTTCCTTATAATAATGCTATTTGTAGTTTGGCAAATAAATAAATAAATAAATAAATAAATAATAAATGGTGTATGATAGTTGCCATAAAAGCTCTATTAAGCCCCCGGGGGTTTACCGGTATTTAATTTCAGGCCTCATTGACGGGGGGCTTATTAGAGAGGGGAGCTTAATAGAGAGGGGGGGCTTATTTGAAATCTCAAACACGCCATTTTCGTCTTATAATAGTTTTTGTACCAAACTCAAACAACTGCAGTGAAACTTGATTATTTAATAAAGAGTAACAAATTAGTAGTATGTGTTTGAGTGTATAACTGGTTAAAAGTAAACCAACTGGGCCTCATGAAGTGAATTTCGTAAGAGGGAATAATGGAGGGGCTCATTACAAAATTTCATGTTCTAAAAGGGGGGGGGGGTTTATTGGAGAGGGGGGACTTATTACAAAAAACGACTTCCAAACGGGGGGCTTATTAGAGAGGGGGGGGCTTATAGAGAGGGGGGCCTTAATAGTGCTTTTACGGTAATGATAGTTGAAATGCATGCTATCGTTTGACCACTAACTATCGTGCACTATCATCAACTATCATCAATCCCGTCCCCAGAGCCTACGTTACCCTTGTCCAGCGGAACGGGCAACAGACGCCCTGGAAGAATCTATAATCCTGGTTCTGGTTTGATTGCGCCTGCGTGAGGTTTCAGGACAAAATGGCAGCTGTTGATCATGTCAACACATTCAGCAGGACCAATTTAGGGCAGTCAGCAGGGGCGATTCCACGGTAATCGACCAACAATCAGAAAACAGTCTCATACATGCGGTAGAAGCCAATTTGTGAGCGATTTCCTTTGTATAACACGACTCTTTCTAAGGATACATACATTGATTCTTTTAGAGGAAGCTCAGTTACAACTTGCAAGTTTAATTAAGCTTTATATTACCCGCTTAGAGGATACTTATAATATAGGTTCGGATTCTCAAGAATCATCGTTTCAGTGTTGGCTTAGAAAAAGGCTGATGAAAGCTTAACCTCAAAAATAGTCCCACCTCAATTTTTGTTAGCCCACCCAGAAGTTCTTACTGTAGCTGCTATCTGGAGAACAAGATTTTTAATGATGTAATGAAGTAGACTACTGACTCGGCAAATTTAATTGAAGATTATCTGATATAATTATATTTTTTAGTATCATTTTTACTTTAACAATGAGACAGTGTTTCAGTACCTTTTCTCATCATTGTATAATTTTTAAGTGCAAATAAAGTTTCATTATTATTGATGGATTTTTTGGTTGTATCCTATATCGGTCATTGAACTTTTCTATTCAAAACTTGCCATCCCCTTCCCCACCTTGTCTGTTGGATGGTTTCATGAAAGATACATTTATCTTTCAAGTATACATTTACATGAAATATATTTTCACCCATAAAGAATTCCCTAAAAATAAATGTGACCTCTAAGGCATTTCACATGGCCCCCTTACTTGTCCTTGACCTGGACAACACAGCTTTTGTAACACATCTATTTATGAACAAATGAAAATCCTGAAAATAGAATATATAGCTGATCCTCACACCTGGCTATTAGAATTCTGGAAAATCCTGTACATTTATGTGTTAACATGAATTAATTTTTGGCAATATTCTTCCCTAGTTCTGGCCATGTAAGGAAAACACTTTCTACATGCAAGGGTCTTTTCCAGTATCCCAAGCTTAGCCTGCACAGCTACAGTAACTTTGTTGAAGAAGGAAGGCATAGTCTAGTCCTAAGGGCTTTTAGATCCCTTTTCAGATAAAACAAATCCTGATTTGGTTTTTGGCTGCACATCCAAGGCTAAATCAAGGAGACACCAAATTAGAGGCAATCTTGGGTCCATCAAAATACAGATTGATTCAAAAGCACTTAATTTTCCTTTGACACTGATATATGGTAACCTTGCAATAAATGCAAAGTGCGAGCAGTATGAGCCAATAGAACTGCTCCTATTGCCAAATATAGAATGTTTTATTCAGTTTGATGCCCAGTATCCAGATCATGAATGAGAAGAGAGTGTTGTACTCGTACCCTGAGTCAGATGTTTTTGGCTGCACCATTATCACAACTTGACCTTGAAGGACACATTGCATAGAAAATGACAGAGGTCTGAAACAGCAGTATGATTAAAAATAGCTGGAGAAAGTAATTCAATAGTTATCTATAACTTTATTCCAGTGTTTACTATTGTCCTAACATTACCAAACATTGCTGCTCCAGTTTTAAACTTAGCCCAATTTCCCTTATGATAAGCCTTCTCTCTAATAAGTGCAACCCTCCTCAAAAATAGATGGAAAAAATCAGCCTCTGAGGGAGTATTTTACGGTATATGTATAAATTATTTATTACATAATGGATCAATCTCATTAAAGACGACTATATTCTGTTTATATATTGAATCAATTCACTGTCAATTTCTGTGCACGGAAACCATATTGTTGCGAAATTCGACTACCACATTCCTCGTCTAACTTACGCTCTCTTTGAACATGATCTGCACATTGCCTCGCCTACTCTAACTCTTCAACAAGATATTTCAACTCCTTTATCATTGGTTTTGATCTGGAAAGTTTTATTTAAACATGAACGGCACAAATACCTTGAACATTGGTCAGAGTACCTGTTGTAAATTGACATCTGTAAGCTGTTTGAGAGCTATTAAGATTCCATCTAATTTTGCCTTATCTCTACAAACTTATATGCGGTGGTTTCTAACCGCATTATTACAACGACAGTAATTTTCCTTTGCTTGTGATCATTTCGGTAGCTTTCGTTCCACCATTGCCTGACACTTCACGAAAACAACTTCCGATGCGGTGGATCCGGTCATGTTTATTGCTTTGTTTTTACCAGCCAATCAGAAGTGTCCTTTTTTGGATTCGACCAGAGGTTGACCAGAGGTTCGTATCCTTGGCGCTGGCCAAAAGGATCGCAGCCTCTGGGAACGAGACTATTATCCAATTTGAACCTGCTCAAAAATGCATGCTATCGTTTGACCATTAACTATTGTGTACTATCGTCGACTATCATGAACTGTGATGAATAAAGGGGATTAGTTTCTAAAGAAACTGTGGTGCTGCGTCAGTGGGGGAGTGAAACACGAAAATTTGGTTTATCAACGGAGTTGATAATGTAAATTGACCACCATACAGGGATTTGATTAGCTGACGTTTCGAGCGTTAGCACTTCGTCGGAGCGAATCGAGGAATTGTGGGTTGTGTATGGTTTATATAAGATCAGTTTTTGCAATTCCAAACAACAAATGTCGATCTCCGGCCTTTCCCTACATCAAGGTACCACGGAAAGCCATAAAAATCTCGAGCAAAAACTGATCTTTCAAATTGGCACTCTTAATCCCCACGGTATCAACGAGCGCTTTTCATTCAATTAATTTATTCCTGTTTTTCACGTTACCATGTGATCACCAATAGCGTAGCTCCATTTTCTGTATATAAACCATACACAACCCACAATTCCTCGATTCGCTCCGGCAACGAAGGGCTAACGCTCGAAACATCAGCTAATCGAATCCCTGTACGGTGGTCAATTTACATTATCAACTCCGTTGATAAACCAAATTTTCGTGTATCATGAACTGTCATTTACTTTGAACCTGCTCAAAAACCTCATGATAGTCGATATTTGTTGCCGTTTGAACGCATGCATGACAGTAGTTGATGATAGTTTAGGACTTTTCAACTATCATCGACTATCATGCGCTGTCTGACCAGGGCTTTAAACATAAACCTTCATGCAGTTTTGAAAGACTCAAGTGAAATTAATAAATTTTATTACCTTAACAAGTTTTTCTGCATTTTCTTGAAAAACCTCCAAGAATCCCTTCAAGTAAGAAACACTGAAAGCTGGTCCAATCATTCGTTTTTGTCTTGCATGTGCTTTCCCATTTGAAGAAAACAATTCCTTTGCTTGTACTTGGTACAGCCTTAGCAGCAAAGTCAGATCGCTTAAACTTATGAGCATTTTTAACAGTTACAGACCTGATGAGTTCTGGATCCACAAGAATAACGCGATAACCACCTGAAAAATGATATAATTTGCAAACTCAGATACAGTTGAAAAAAACGACTTTATAAAATATCTCATTTCAAAAGAGTAAGACAGTTTACTTTTTCTAAAGCTTAATCATCACTATGAAAAGTTGAAGGATAAATCAAATTTTGGGACAAAAATTTTCATGAATAATTGGAATTTTGACATACATTATGATTTCTCTTGAAATTTTGCAACATCTGATTTTTCTCTGTCTTAAGGATTTTTTACGGCAAAAGCTTGACGCCAAAACAAATTTTGCAGTTATCAGTCAATCTGTTCTGGACAGTCTGTTCCCTGGTTAATCTCTTATTTTTTTCTTACTTACAGGGGCATCAGAACAGATAAAATAATAAGGGATTTGTATTTACATTTACGTTACTAGAATTGGGTTGTGCAATTTCACTCAGCATTACTGAACTATATTGGATTAACTTTAAAATTTAAAGTACCAGTACAATTTGAAAAAACTCAACTCTGCTTCAGAAGAACTGCAACATTATCTCAGCAAGTTTACGGCAAAACGAGAATATGCAAAAAG
Organism: Pachyseris speciosa; assembly: GCA_016490735.1. NCBI lineage: Eukaryota > Metazoa > Cnidaria > Anthozoa > Scleractinia > Pachyseridae > Pachyseris > Pachyseris speciosa. The sequence goes on from JAEMWC010001298.1 coordinate 142,655, forward strand.
AGAATATGAGGGTATAATAGCTTTTCGTAAATTACATTTGTAAAAAAAGTGATCAATTAGATAGAGTCACATAAAAGTCTATAATGGGTAGGAAGCTCTTGAAGCTACGGGCAGTGCTACTTAGGGCCTGTTCACATGGCGGTGGAGGACCCCGGGAAGGTGAGGTAGCCCACCTACCCGTGGTAAAAAAAGCTGGCCTTCACATGCAACCCCGGGGCGCTGGGGTGAGGTGTAAAATGCTATTGAGGGGTTGCTAAGAACGTATATCAACAAAGAATTCAGAGACAATTGCCTGGATGGACATCACCCTACCCCACCTCCAGCAACTCACCCCAGTACCTGCCCAGGCTGACTGGGCAACCCACAGAATGCACAATGTCTTATCACAGGTAGGGGCTGAAAGACCAGCTGCTCATACCCAGTAAGAGCTGTTACAAGTACCCAAAGAATAGACTATATGACGAGTTGGGGGCTCTGAAAGGCCAATGACATATACGCAGCAATTGCTGAGTCAAGTCCCCTAACCTGTCTCCTAGAAGCGATACAGCTCATGTAAGGGAATGAACCCATCTCTGCCTTTGTTTTATGTACAACTGTAGCCCATCCCAAAGACCCTTAATGTGGGTTTTGAAAGAGGTAATTACAGCCTATATCCTGTACTGGCTTTCACAGTAGTCCAATCCTTCAGGTGTTTCTATATGTACTTTTTTAAAAAAAGACCTCATATTTCATTGTCTGCTGTATTTTTTTTATATTGGCTTCATGTGGCACAAAGTGCAGGTCTCGTTCAGTCAAAAGATAAACAAGCTCGACATGCTTTAATTGCCCCCATTATCTCTGGGATTATGAGATTACAGAGGCTTGTTAACATATGACCTTATGTCAATACGACGACTCTTCGCCCGCTCCACGAACGTATACACCTGTTGGTCTGTTGGTCTTCTCCCCATGACACCAGAAATAGACGGGAACCTAGCCAAAAAACGTGATTTCACCTACCTGTTCCAATCCCGAATCCTGGATGTAAAATGAACATGGAGGGATACTGTTCTACCCAAATTCGCATCATTTCAAGGTAGCCTCCAAAGCGATAGCGGGTGAAAAGATGACCGATCAACGGCAAAGAACCCGGCGGACAAGGTATCTTTCGTAACGGAGACAATCTTTCTTCCACAAGCTTATACAGGAGCCAAAAAAATGGGAAGCACAAACATTGATAGAAGCAGAAAATTTCCAGCTGCAGGCCTAGTTGAAGGACTGCATGGTCCCTTTTGTTTGTTTTATGGCCATCTAGGAAGGGCAACCCTAAAACATGGAATCCGGAATCCGGAATCCGGAATCTATAGCCGGGCGAAAGAAAACTTGATTTCAGTTAAAAATAGAGCTGTAATCAGGACAAGTCATATTGAAATGAAAAACGTCCTCTGGTTAAAAAGATTAAAAACATAAACTTTTGGCCATCAGTCTATAGCCTTTAACGAATGAAAAATGTTTCGCGCAAATGGAAACCGTCGACGCGGATAATAACTCAAAACCGTTGCCTAGGCAATATTCCATTTTATTGTAATTAGACCTCATTTACATTTTTATCTTCTAGCTTTTTTTACACTTCTTTTTGTGTTTTTATTCTCAAAAAATTTTTGCACCTTTTTTGTATGTATTTCCGTTCGCGCGCTACATTTTTCATTCGTTAAAGGCTATAGACTGATAACCGAAAGCTTATGCGTTTTAATATTTTTAACCAGAGAACGTATTTCGATTTCAGTTATTTATGTCTAGAATATTTCAGGCGTTAGAAATTTGTATGGTAGTCTTTACACTAGGCTGTTAAGTAAGACTTATAAGGAGCTGCTAAAGTTTTACTTTTCCGAAATATGTGTGTGAAGGCTTAAGTAAAATCTTAAGTCACTTTACTTTGGAACTCATTCTAGTCGGAAAATTGAAATGATTCAAGAAAGTTTCAAGTGACTTGAAACTTGTGGTTTCTTGAACTTTGAGGCGGGCGAAGCCTGTAAGTCAATATATAATCATATAACTTAAGTTATATGTTGAAGGAAAAACGTTACTTGTGTGTGAAGCGTTAAAACCGAAAAATTTACTTGAAATATCAAAAAATTACTTGACTTGAAATATTCCTAAGTTGACTTTTTCTCTAGTGTAAACATTACCATAAAATAAAATTGCCTTGTATGTGTGTGTGATCCAGTTTCGATCCGTCGGCGTGTTACACACGAATTTTGTATGTGAGTTATTATTACCCACTAATGAGCAATCATTGTTCCCACGGTGATTTTGAAAAGGAAAGACTCCGTGCAGAAAAAAGTTAAAACTTTTTAGTCGCTCAGATGACGTTTACAACTCAGTACAGATGAATTAGTGACTAGCTACAATAAGTCTACAACCAAAACTCTTCAAAAGATTTCAGTAATGTAAGGTAATTTTGTCTTTTGCGAAATCAAGTTTTTCCTTTTTCAGATTATAGTTTCTGAATTTAGGATTCCGGATTCCGGATTCCGGATTCTGGATTCCGGATTCCGGATTCCGGATTCCGGATTCTGGATTCCGGATTCCGGATTCCGGATTCCGGATTCCGGATTCTTGTTTCCGGATTCCATGTTTTAGGGTTGCCCTCTAGTAATAGTATAAAACAAACCGCTCGCGAACATACTGGGTATGAATGTATCAAAGGGTGTCGGGAGCCCCGGGGGGGGGGGGGGGGTACCCCCAGAAAAATTGGGGGGGGGTTGTGCTGCCCGCTTCCTAAAACCCTTACCCTATTTCAGACCAAAATCTGCTATTTTCCCTACCCTATTTCTGACCTGACCAAAAATTCGATACCATATTTCAGACCTATTTCACGTACACGGTTGGCGTAAACACAATTAAAAGACAAAAAAGAAGGGCGTTTGTTGATGGTCTTATCGCCTAATGATGAAGAAGTAGCTCCTTCGCAAAAAAGAAAAAATACCCTATTTCAGACCAAAACGGCTCAAAAAACATACCCTTTGGGGCCGCACATACCTATATAGCCCATATAAGGGAGTACCCCCCCCCCCCGGGTTCGGGAGAAGATCTGTGGTTGTTGTAAACAACATTCAATGTTTTGCAACGACAAATATGAGAGCAAACGCCAAAATCAAGGCGAAAAAACCTGTGCATGCAGTTCTAACAGTTCTGAGAAGTGAAGGGGCTAACAAGGCCTGAAGCTCTGGCCCCAGTTGTTCAAAGACCTTCAAAGAAGAGGTAGTTTTAATATTAGGGCCCGTTTATCCCCGTTTATATGGTCCCGGGAACCCGAGACAACCCTTCTCCCCCAGGCAGCTTTTCCGACGGTTATAATATGAAAATTGCGTGACCGAGACAAAGTTAGCCTCCCCGCTTCTTCCCAATTTTTTTGCTCGATCGTCTGTTCGCTTGCTCGATCTCCCCGCACAGCGTTTGGCAAGGAATCGACTGCTTCGCAGGCTAAGATCCTCATCTGCCCTTCTTGTTTGAACTTTGTCGCTCTTTGATTGAATATCGTCAATATTTATCGCAAATTTCCTTCTTAGGTTCAATTTTTGCTTTAATATTTGTTTTTATAAAAACAAAAGCGAAGCAGTTAACGTGTCACGTAACTCCGGATTTTCAGTTTCTTCCCAGCTGTATCTGATCACTGTGGGTAACGCTGTCTTTTAAAATTTAATTCCTTGAAATAAATTTGTGTTTTTAAAACAAAAAATCCGACCGAAACATCTATTTTTGCATACGCACATATTTAATTTGGGCTGTCTCGTCCCGGGTAGGTGAGCTAAAGTGTTTACAGGAGAAAAAGATGTCTCGCTCATGTTACCCCTTTCGTATACCTAAAACAAGAAGTCTTCTTGTCATGTAGCGGTCAATAAATTAAAACAGGACAGTCATAAGGTACGTGTGTTCGAAATATTTTAATGGAAGGCCCCTTTCAATGCCTAAATGACAGATTCCCCTACCATTTCATATACTTCGACTCCTGAAATTCCTACCCTTTGATATACCTGAAAAGTGAAAAAGGTACCTCTTTCGGGCGGAGCATCCCCGTATAGGCCATTATAGGGAGTACCCCCCCGAGGCGAGACAACTCGCCTCCCCAGTTGCGTCGCTTACCGCATGTAAACGGAAAGATAGCTGGCGGGTAACTCTAGGGAAGGGTTTTCTCGGGTACCCGAGACCGTCATAAAACTGATGTACTGCAAATGACACATTTTTTTATCCGCAGTATCAGACAGCAACTTATCCGCCAGATAAAGTTATTCGTTCCCTGAGCAACTGGGTACTGGTCAAACGGAACATAGTCCGTGGCAGGAGCCCATGTCCGTGGACAGTTTTAATAATTTTGGTACAGGCTCAACGTCGACGCGTTCCAGTTTAAGTTAGTATTGTCTGTTATTATATGACTGGCTCTTTCAGCGGTCAAGATGAATCAATTCTCCTGCTGTGATTGGCTACCCGTGAGGTCAAGATGGAGCCATCTTGACCGCTCGCGATAGCCCGTTCGTCCCGCGTTTTACTGCGGTATTTTAATAACGTCCTTTGAGTCATATAATATAAATTCTTTATTGGCGGGATATTGGCCTCGTTCGTTTTTTTTTCTTTTTGCGAGTTCATGGACCTCGACGTCGTCTCGGTCCATAAAGACGCAAAAAAGAACTTGGCCAACATACCGCCATCTTGACCTCACGCTTGGCCAATAACCCATATTTATTGTCTTGCGTTGGCCAGGATTATGGTGAACGGTGAATGAAACGCTCTCAGGGTTTGAATGGGCAAAGCAAGGCGCCCGAGAGACACCATTCACTGTTTTGGTGTAGAAGGATTTTCAATTAAGTGTCGAAAGGAATTATTTTTGTTTTATTTTTTTTCCATTTCAAATATTTTATTAAATTATGGATTACAGGTTACATGTAAGTAAACAAAAAGAGAAGGAATTCTTGTTTAGTTTGGTTTTTCTTTACTTCGCTCTGTGATTGGTTGGCAAAACTCGCGCCACTTTCTTAACGAGTTACAGGTAAAACATATAAACCAATAATGACTTCCTCTCACGTATTTTCCCGCCCTTATGCATTGGTCATTCATTGCGCTGTGTGCGTCTGTTCTGATTGCTTTGGCTTTTGGTTTTAGATTTTAGGTTTTGCAATTGAAAATCGTACTTAACTCATACTCCATTCGAACCAATGGAATTTCTTTTAATACGGACCCAAAGTGGCTAAAACTACCGAAACTAAAAGCAAACGCCTTGGAAAAACAGAGAGAAGCTTACGCGCCATGCATGCTGGGATTTCGTGAGTGGAAGAACTCTTCCAAAACAACGTCAATTGTCGAGGATCAGAATCTCCGAGTTAATCTCAGTTTGTGGCGATAGTCTAATTTTAGTTATCATTGAAGACAAAATGGAAGTTCAACAACGAAAACCAGTGAAATTACCATAACTTTATTTTAAAAAAGCGATATAAGTCAAGGCTGTAACGCGCGCTAGCTGTGACAGCTGTGGCTTCGTGTGGCTACTTTAATATAAACAGGTAAAATTCTTTATGATATTTTAAAAGTAGATAAAATTGTCCTCCTATTGTCTTACTGCTTGCGGTGATTCTGCATGGAAGTCTAGCTCAATGAGAGGAAACGACATCCGTCGGCATGGGATTGTGTGCTTCCTTTTACAAAGTACAGCTGAACTAAGCTTTAAACCAAAATGTACATGCACGACGAGTCAGGTGCGATGGTGTGAGAACTGATTTATTTTTTGTATAATTTTTGACAAAAAATACATCAATTTCCAAGAAAATGAAGATAAATACCTGAACATATGACGAACACAATACGGTACTCTGTAGAATGGTTGTTAGATAAAGATCACATGGATCACAAGATCTATAGGTAGGCCACAGGGTCGTTGGCAAAACGTTACAGCGGTAGATACATAGAGCAGTCAGAAAACTAACAGAGATGTAGCGAGGGAACCCAGTAGAAGCTGATGGAGAGAGCAAAGTATATCAAGGTGGGCGACTTTAATTTAGTGTTCTATTGAGAAGGAATTTTTAATGTAATCTTATAACTCGAGTTTCTGGGAGACAGGGTCAAATCACTCGGTAGGGAATTCCAAACACTAGGACCTAGATGGAGGATCGTAAACTGTTTAATATTAGTTCTACAGAAATGAGAACCATAATTGCTAGCATTCCGTGTCTCCAGCGTTCGTATGAATTTGAGTGAAATTGATAGAAAACGTATGCATACATGTTAAAAGGAAGCCACTGGAGGACATTGTTGCTTTGCTCAATCTCAACAGACCGTTCAAACTCCTTTCACCGGTCAAAAAGTAAACTAACGACGTTTTACTACGAAAATAAGTCAGTTTTGTCATTATTGTAAATGTTGTAAAATGTACGTTCAGTTGTCTTTTAATGTCTAACAACGTATGTATAAATATATTGCAATCTGTATTTTTAAGGGTTGAGAGGAAAATCCTGCATATGGATAAAATGAATTGCTTTTTGACATGCAGTCGAGAAAGCAATGTAGCCGTGAAAAAGAATACGAGAAAGTTAACCCTCTAATCTGCAAGTTGTACGTGTAACACCATTTTCCGCATTTGTGTCTAACCGGCGGTGAAGATACATCCATCCATCCATCCATAACCTTTATTAAAGTGTCTGTGCGTTCTAGCGCCTAATGGTGCTGAGTATACTGAGAAAGGCTGCTTATCATAAACTTTAAGTGTGCTTTCCTTTTTTTCGGAACTGGACAGTCAGAACTAACAGTTTGTAAATAATGCGAACTGCTTTGAAATGCTGGCTCAGCAAAGTTCTCAAACGTGTACAGCGGTACCTAGATTTAAGGAACCTCTATATAACGAAGTCCTCGATATAACGAACGACATTTTTCAGCCCGACCTTTTAAAACGTATGGAAAAGGATCTCGAAAACTTGGAAAACGAACCCTCGATAAAACGAAGCAATTTCCCTCGTCCCTTGGCACTTCGATAAATTGAGGTTCCACTGTACATTCCAATTACACGTGCCATTTGGAAGGAACTCGAAGAACTGGTATACAACCAGTCATCCGAATTAGTCAGCTTCGTGTACAACCAGACGGTTCTGGCCGGCCATTTCTAGCAAATTTAAAGCGCCCTTAAGGGGGCAATATACCTGGATGTTAATGAAATAAGAAGTGATTTGATGAAAAAGTTATAAAAGAACAATAAGGCACACACAAACACTCAGACAGTCCACTACAACGCGGGTACATGACAGGTTGAGGGCGGACTGTTTGGTGTTCGTCCATTAATTTTTAACCTCCAAAATTTAATTTTAATCACCTTAAAATCTTTATTTATCTCACCTTCCATTAAAATCACTCTCCCCTCCCCGCTTTTCTTCTTCACAAACACTCTAAAAATCACCCAAAAATTCCGAGTTATTTATGGGGTTATGTGCTACAAAACTACGATGGGTTTTTTGGATGGCATGAAATCTCGAGAAGATAATAAGGAAAAAAGGTACAAAAGTGACAAAAACGTAGCATTAAGGTATATTGCCCCCTTAACAAAGTGTTAACACCGAGTAAAGAAGCGATATAATGACCAATCAGGTAACATGATGATCTACAAGCTGGGTATGAGGTCCTTGGCTCCAGGCTAGTCCCTGCATCGGCGCGTTGTTGGCGGGTCACTCCGCATTAATCCACAGTTGTGCAGGTGTATGAATGTTTACAGGCGGAATAGATGCTACGTTCACAACTAAGAATCACTCCACTGGACTAATGCGCAACATGAGGCCAACTGGATGAGTAGTTCCTCTGGGAACTTCTTTAACCACACAACCAGGAACCTCGTGAAAAGAGAACTTATTTACCAGTGTCGCTAAAACCACTGTCATTTCCATCAGAGCAAACTTGTTACCAATACACATGCGCGAGCCACACCCAAATGGAATGTACGAGGAACATTGGACGCTAGTCTGGCCATCTGAAGAGAAAAACCACGAGCAATATTCAAATAAGACACGAAGGCACGCCATGAAAATGTCGTTTCCAAGGCAAGACGAGGGTTCACAAAAGGTAATAAAATTTCAATAGTTTTTACAACACCAACGGTTAAGCACCAGTGGCTATTTATATATGAAACTAACCATTTGCTACAGTTATATTTCACGTTCATATTTTATTATTTGAACGTGTATAACTTCCTTACTTATACAAAGTGATACAAACTTTTTCGCCTAAGCCACCTTTGTACTGAAAATTCAATAGAGTGTTTTCACATGACGTCACGGCGGCCATGTTAGTGTCCCAAAACAAAGAAACGGCGACCATGTTGGTGTCCCAAACGAAACCTCTGGGAATTGAGCCCTATTTTAATGCAAATACTTTCTTTTGTTTCAACAAACCAATATGGCCAGGAGTCACGTGAATGCTCTATTCGTGTTTTTTGCATTGGGAAGTCAGATATTGATTAGTTTATGTTTAGTTTTTGAGGTGGCGCTGACGAAGAGGTAGTGGGTAGTTGCTGGGTTTTTTTCCGATTAGTGATGCCATGATTAATTTTCATTATTAGTGTAAAGCTGAAGTCATTGTATTCTACATACTAGGTAATTGTATTGCTGTAATAGCTTTTGTGTGTGTTTAGCTATACTTTTATCTATTTGTTAACTATGTAAGCGTGATGTGTGTGTCTTTTTTTTTCTCTTATTAATTTTTTATTTTGTATGCAAACGTAAGAAATTCTTCAATAAAAAGTATTTAAAAAAGGTCAAGAGTTTGACCTGAGAGTGAAGGGTTGGAAAAACGTTAACATAAACCACCATGTTCTCACGTTCTTAAAACTTGGAATTTGGTCATTTTCACGTTGCAGTTTAGCAGAAGACAGAAAATGAGTTAATAGGCGACGGGTACCCACTTTTCTCTTGAAATCTTTCAGGGTCAAACGTCTCTGGCTTCGACCAGTAATGAGATGAACGCTGTACCGCATCCATGGCAAGCAAAACGACCGTTCCGCTAGGAACATGATAGCCGCCAATTTCAACATCTGATATTGGCACGCGGTTGGTGACATAAGCTGGAGAATGGAGACGAAGTGATTCTTTAATAACATTCCCCAGGTAGTGTAACTTCTCCAGCTTCTCCCAAGTCAGCTCCTGGTCATCTGAGAAGGCCGCCTGCACCTCTGCTCTCAGCCTTTCTTGAACGTGTGGATTCTTGGCGAGTTCATAAAGTGTCCAGGACAAGGCAACAGTTGTCGTCTCGTTGCCCGCAAGAATAAACGTGAAAACCTAAAACAATAATTCAGGCAACTGAAAAATGCGTCCACTAATCACTACTGTGATCGTTCGTGGGTATACCTGGTCGTTTTCAATTGAAAACGACTTTCCAGGTAATTATGTGGCATTAGCAGTGCGCGCTTTCAATCCTCCTTTTTTCGTTAAAACCCACGACAATTATTGCCCCGCCTCGATAAGTATTAAATGAAATCATTTAAGCTCGATAGCGGGAGGAGTGGTTGCCCAATCTCCCGAGACGGGGGGGCTCATGTATTAAACGTTTGAGCATTCCGGATCGAATTGGAGCAGAGAAGAGAACCAACAACAAACTCAACCCACATATGACGTCGAGTCCGGGAATCGAACCACTGCGCCATCCCTGCTCTGTATGTACAAACGTTTATTGATTAAAAATCCTAATGATAACGCTTGAATTTTGTGTTTGTAGTATACTGAAGTTTGGGGATAGAACCATAACAAGGAGCGAGTGATGAGATGACAAAAGCGAAATGATCTGAGGACGAAGTGACTAGATTCATTTTAAACCGCGAGTACCGTACGCATCTACCTAGCCTCCCACGCAGTCATTTTTAGGGGACTCGTATTTCACCTCGAGTCCCCTAAAAACGACTGCTGGGAGGCTAGCATCTACCCAAGTCAAGCCTCAAACAAAGCAAAGATTTTAGAGCCATCAGATCCAGCTGTCAGAGTTCCGTTTTCGATCTCTGTAAAATTTCTGTCCCCAACATCATTGGCTAACTGTTTTGTTACAGACGGTTAAAAAGTCAAAGAGTCCACCCGTTAATGAAAGTTTACCCGTGGTGTGGCGTTCTTTGTGAGGCGAGAATTCAACTCCAAAACTAAATCGTAAGTAATACTTCGGATAAAACTGATTAAACGACGGATCAGCTAAAATGTAGCTCCGAGGCGAAAATGTAAGAATGCCTACCATGCCTGAAAATCGATAGGACCCGATAGCAGTGGACCTCTAATAACTTAGATTGGTACAATTCAAAGGTGACATACCGCAAACAAGTGTTCCTTCTAAAAATATCTGCATGTAATAACTGTTCATCAGTAGGATACCTAAAATGTGTGCAATTCCCCAATTGGTTTCGGCTCCATCAAATCCTCTACCAATTGCAGAACATTTTAGGAGGAGCCACTCACACTGTGAGCACAGCTATTGACAATACATATTAGCAAGGAAAACAACGTAAAATGAAAGGAGTACGTTAAATAACGAACCAAGCACAGGCGAACGCTTGGGCTGAAAATGAATTTGAAAAAAAAAGAGCTCTTTTGAACAATATAGAAGAGCAACACACATCCCAACACTGGAAAATGGCTTGTTGTGATGGTGGGACTTGTTTAAAAAGGTATGGATTTTAACAGCACACCTGTGATCTAAGTTCTTCATCATCCATTCTTGAGTCAGTTTCTTCATCATACATGTCCATTAACAAGTCAAGGAGATCTTTCTTGCTTGGGGCACAACACCCTTCTCTTTTTTGTCTCCGACGCTCTTGAATGACCTGTCAAGCAAGTCTCAAATTAATTGCTTTGACTTGTAACTTGTGTAAATGCTAAAAATCAGACGTACAAGGAGAGCCAACTCATCATCCTTTCCCCCTTCCCCATAAATAAAAAATACTCTAAGTGTGATAAAATGTGTCTTCCATCAGTACCATGATACAGGTGAGAACACATCGGGTGGAGGGGGGTGGAGGTTAGTGGGGAACAGCCATTTTGTGCACTTCATAGGGTTCATGCTGCAGGGAAAGTTAAAAGTTTTCTGTTCCATTCCAGAGATAACAGCCAGCAACTGCATGCCAATGAAAAGAAAGTTGGAAATTATGTAATATATATATATATATTGCTGAATATAAGTACTTCCAACACAGTGTTATCTGCAATCTCCCTTGCTGATTGTAGTCTCCTGATCTCTGCTAGTGGCAGGTATTCAAAGAAGGGGATAAAAGTCTTGCAGATGACATATCTGAAGTTCATTCCCTGGAACATGAGTGCAAAGGCATCGGAAACTTTGCTTTTACCACCAAGGATGGTGTTGAAGCTGTAGCCAAATGCACTTTGGCCAATCACATCAAGTGTTAGATGACTCAAGTCATCTTTAATGTCTACATCAATAGAATGTCCTTGTTTAAGAATTTCCAGTTGGCCAGACCACAGCTAAAACCAAAAAATACCACCAAAATCATCAGACGAACACAACAAATGAGAAGGACTTTAAATAACACAAGACAAAAAAACTACATTGGTCAATATATAATAATCAATATAAGAGAATAAATTACAATAATGAATATAGATAAAAAAATTTAAAAAAAAGAAGCACGAACACAACTAAATGGGAGTTACTGCATGGTAATCAAAATATCCAGAATTGAGTGCCTATTCAAGTATGCATTCATTTTTTTGAAATTGTCCAAAATAAAGAATTGGTGAGGGGGTCGAGTTTGGGAGTGGGTGGGTGGCTGCAAGGACCACAGGCAGCCCAGACATACTGTATGTGTTTAATGTTCTGCATATTAAGTCAAAATATTGATGTAAAAGTTCAAAAATAAATATTGTTTCAATTTAATATCACTATGTGTTTGTGGTGTTGCTCAATAACTGGTCTATTTTGCGTGCTTCTGGCCTGTTCGCCTGCTATCATAACCACTTGGGAGCCATTATTGTTACACCTATATTCACGGTTCAAAAGGTGTCTAAAAATTCGAAATACTCTATAGAAAAGCTCACTTACCTTTGACTGAAAGCTTCCTTGAGTGTCCTGGCCGGTTTAAATAGCGAGGGAGGGTCACGATACTATTGGCACTCGACCAATCTATTGGTCGTAGAGTGCCAATAGTACGGTCCCTCTCTCGGCTAGTGCCATTTTGTCGAAGGGACGCGGTCGCTAAGCTTGAATATTCAAATTGCATAATAAAACCGTCGATAATGCAGTGCCTGACGAAAGGAAAAGGTCAGGTAAATGCTGAAAAATGAGTGATGCTCGTGCACTTGCGATGGGTTTTGAAAGCCAGGAAGCAATATACAGGAAGCCACATTAACCGCCGTTCAGCTGATCGCAATTTGGAGCGAATCCACCAGTATTAGAGAATTTATGGAGCTTCGCATGGAGATGGTCGGTTTTGGTCTAGCCTGCCTTCAATTCTTCTTTAGTGGAAGATCCGTCTGGTAACAGGCCAGGACACTCAAGGAAGCTTTCAGCTAAAGGTAAGTGAGCTTTTCTTTAGAGTATTTCGAATTTTTAGACACTTTTTGAACCATGAATATAGGTGTAAGAATAATGGCTCCCAAGTAGTTATGATAGCAGGTGAACAGGCCAGAAGCACCTCAAAATAGACCAGTTATTGAGCAACACAACAAACACATAGTGATATTAAATTGAAACAATATTTATTTTTGAACTCTTACATCAATATTTTGACTATATGCAGAACATGAACATTAAGCTTATAATTACACATACAGTATATCTGGGCTGCCTGTGCAAGGACACGAAGAACTAAGCTTTTCACTTCCCAAGCCCAGCCCTGGCCACACCTCCCTCAATGATGTTTACGAGCCTTAATTTCTGTCCCGATCTGTCTGTTGCTCTAAAACTATTAGAAATGACAGCCCTTTATTTCCTGAAGTATCACCATTTTTTAGGGCAGTCCCAGTATGCAAAAAGATAAATAATTTCAACTCGTTAAGATACCGTATATAGTATTGATTCCACCATTTTCTTCTGAAAGCTAGCTAGCCTTTGGACAATTTTAGGCTTGCAAAGAAATTGAGACATTGGTAATAAATATGACATCACACAAATATATGTGACGCAAGATGCTGGTAAAGACCTATTAAAATAATATATTTTGATAAAACTTTGCAATAATCTTTCTTTAAGACTGTTTGCCATTCCAAACCTAACAAGAGACATATTTTCTCAACCCAAATGTGTCTACTAACAGAATTTTTGACTACCCTTATGATAACAGTTCAAATTTTAGAAGATTAATCTGTATACATAGTTTTTCACAATAGTTGTCGCTTTTTTATTAAATTGTTAATGCCTGATGTATTTACCGTGTTTTTTAAATAAAGATGATGATGATGATGATGGTGGTTTAATCAGTTTTACGGCTATAAGCTAGTTAAGGGTCGGGGGGGAGGGGGTACTTCCCTACTTTCCCTATACGGGGACATGCCACTGGATAGGGTATGATTTTTGGCCCCTCTACCCCCTCTCCCCGGGTTTAGGGTATTAATTACAGTGGCATCAATAGTTGCAGGATCTTGATTCCCATTAAAGCATGCAAATTTTCAGTCTCTCGATCTTTTGCCACTTCTTAGTGAGTTCAGTGCTTTAACTACCAACTGCAATATTCTTTTTATATCTATTAACATTAATTGTACAAAACTAAAATAACATCAGAATTTTTATGTATAAACCCTCTTGAAAGACGTCATATGGAATAAATTTTATTACCTCAACAAGTTTTTCTGCATTTTCTTGAAAAACCTCCAAGAATCCCTTCAAGTAAGAAACACTGAAAGCTGGTCCAATCATTCGTTTTTGTCTTGCATGTGCCTTCCCATTTGAACAGAACAATCCTTTGCTTGTACTTGGTACAGCCTTAGCAGCAAAGTCAGATCGCTTAAACTTATGAGCATTTTTAACAGTTACAGACCTGATGAGTTCTGGATCCACAAGAACAACACGATAACCACCTGAAAAATGATATTTCAAACTCAGATACAGTTGAAAACAAAAAGACATTATAAAACAACTCATTTACGAAAAATTAAGACAGTATTCTTTTTCTAAAACTTATCTCCACTTTATGAAGTTGAAGGATAAATCAAATTTTATGACAAAGATTTTCAAGAATTTGGAAATTTTGAAATGATTCCTACCAATAAGCTTTTTTTTTTTTTACTGTAAAAGCTTGATATGAGAAGAAATTTTGCAGTTATCGCTGTGTACTAAACAGTTTGTTCCCTGGTTACTCATGGCAGTTCTTTGTTTCTTAGTTATAGGGGCATCCAGAACAGATAAAATAATGTAAGGAAGTTTTTTTTAATTTAATTTATCAGAATTGGGTTGTGCATTTTCAACATGTTGACTGAACTGTACGGAAATTAAATAAAATTAGAATTAAGTAAAATATGAAACAACTCAAATTCCTGAAATGAGTCTCTGCTTTAAAAACACTGCAACGTACATTATCTGAGCAATTGCAAAACAAGAATATGAGGGTGTTAGCTAAATCCATAATTACATTTGCAAAATAGTGATTGATTATAGATGGAGTCACAGATTTAAAAGACGATAATGGGTAGGAGGCTCTGGAAGCTAAGAGCAGTGGCAAATATCGACCAAGACCTTTCAGGTACTCAAAGAATAATAATCTTTATTTGCTTTATCAATGTATACTTTTTTTTTTAATTACAATCTACAAAATTTACAAAATATGTTAATGTAAACTAAATAAAAACAATGTATAAGCTAGGAAGCTAAATAAACCAGTAGGTTTTCTTGTTTAAGCTCTCTGAGCAATTTAGGTTCTAAGTGGCAGGTAAAATAAAATAAAAGAAAAGTAAAATAAAAAGAAATGCAAGGAAGGGTGAACTTATTTACATGAAGTATATTGCTTCATCAGTAAAACGAAACTTTATTTTATTTGTTGTTCAGAGAGTAGACAGCGTTTAATTTTCTTAGGAAATGTGAACACACTTGAGTTTTTTAAATGAGTTGGGATGTCTTTCCAAATGTCCGTAGCCATAAAAGAGATTGATTGTTTACCTACGTTAGTTCGTACACTCAGCTTATAAAGATTTTTCTTAGCTGTATATCTCGTGTTGTAGTGGTGTGTATTACTAGCATATTGAAACATGTTGTCGAAAAGTTCAGGCAGGCAGCCTTTATGCCATGAATGCACGAATTTTGAGACTTGTAGACGATAGATATTATTAACTGTTAAGAGGCCTATTAAATTCAGCAAAGGTTTAGCGTTCACTGTTTCACTTCCAAATGCTGTGGCAAAAAATATTAATCTTACAATATGGTTTTGTTTTACTTGAATTTTACTAATATGTGCACAATATCTTATCACAGTTGGGGGCTAAAAGACCAACTGCACAAACCCATTCAGTAAGAGCTGTTCCAAAGTACCCAAGGAATAGACATATAATGAATTGGTGTTCTCAACAGTCAATACAGTAAGTGCTGACTCAAGTCCCCAACCCTCATCTCCGTTTACGTAGCTGTGGGTTTTGAAAGGATTTTATGGCCTACCCTGTACTAGCCTCCTACGTAGGAGGCTAACCCTGTACTGGCATATATTTATGTTAAATTTGCATATGTTAAATTTCATAGTTCAATGACACAAAGCACAGGTCTCATTAAGTCAAAAGATAAACAAGCTTTGAATGTTTTGCTCCCATTAATGTCTCTGAGATTAAGAGATTACAGAGGCTTGTTAGCAGATCATCATATCAGTAACAGAGTTCGTTTGCATGGCCTGTGAAATATGATCTAATGCTTTTTTTCTGTATTTTTTAAATGATCTTTATTTATCTGTCAAAAATGATTACAATGTTTTTAGCACAATTTACAAGTACATGCACTTGTACTGCTACTACGCCCATGCACGCACGCACGCACACACACACACACACACACACACACAACCAAATAGCCTTGTTGAACTAAGCAATTGTTTACCAAGCGCCTTTAGAATAGATTTTATAATAATGTGACAGGTCCAGTGCAGATACTCGTGGAAAGCTTAGAGTACTTGATGCATTTGCCCCATTTCATACGTATAAGCTTACTGTGAAAAGGCAAATAAATTGATTTGGCGATCACGGTGTCAATCTGATGGACCATCCTTTAGCAAATTAAGACTTAAATATAAGTCTTGTTGCAAGAATATAGGTAATGTTTCGCAATTAACAAAATATGGTTCCAAAAAAAATCATCTTCACACGGGTCTTCACATTTTGTGATCTAATGTTAATACCAGATCATGTTTCACGGTGATGATCTACGTGCTCTTCACGAACGTTCACCTGTCAGGCCCTGACCTGTGGGTCTTATCCCCGTGACATCAGAAATACACGTGAACCTTGCGAAAAAAAAAAACGTGATTTCACCTACCTATTCCAATCCCGAATCCTGGATGTAAAATGAACATGGAGGGATACTGTTCTACCCAAATTCGCATCATTTCAAGGAAACCTCCAAAGCGATAGAGGGTGAAAAGATGACCGATCAACGGCAAAGAACCCGGCGGACAAGGTATCTTCTGTAACGGAGACAATCTTTCTTCCACAAACTTATACAGGAGCCATAAAATAGGAAGCAGAAATATAGATAGAAGCAGAATTTTCCAGCTGTTGGTCCAGTTGAAGGATTGCATGATCATTTTGTTTGTTTTAAGGGTGACGATGGTTGACTAGTAAACAACCGCGCGCGAAGAAACTGGGTATGAATGTGGGGAGTGATAATGAAGAGGCCTTCGAAGGGTGTAGAAGCGACGAGCGACATGGCTCCGAAAATAGGCGACTATCTCTCTTCCCGAGAGAAGTAAACAAGCCGACTACGCGAAATACAAGAAACGCGAACGACTTCGTACATGCTAAAAGACTTGCTAGAAAGAAACCTCTGCTAGCAGGGTTCTGCGATACCGGTAGGGCGCTGCACCGGTATCGCAAAGGTCGTGGGTTCGAATCCCGTACAAGCGTGAATTTTATTCAGGCTTTATTTTCACTGCTGCCTTAAGTAGTGTTCATAACTGCGATGATCGTCCACATATTCTTTGACTCCATTGAACTTTTCGGCTAGAAACTTCTCTTTTTCCCTCAAAACGGTCGGATATTAACTGTTTTGCAACCAGAAATATGAGACTTAACTTAAGCCTGGTTCACACTTGTGACATAAGCACAAGCGTAAGCTAAGCATAAGCACAATGATGTTCACACTTGTGACATAAGCACAAGCGTAAGCGTAAATAAGCATAAGCATAAAACGATGTTCACACTAGCGACTTACGCATGTGCAGTGCGAGTCACATCGGTGGATAGACAAGATGGCGCTTATGCTTAAGCTTATGCTTATTTCACACCGGTTCCCACTTGTGAAATAAGCATAAGCATAAGCACAAGAAAAAGGAAAATGTTTCTTTTTCTTATGCTTATGGAGGGGGGCGTAAGGGTTCGCGGTGATGCGGTTTTGCGTTAATTTTGGTGCGGTTTTGCGGAAAACTTTATTTTAACCTGCGGTATTGCGGTTTTCCAAGACTGTGCGGTTTGCGGTAATTTAAAGTTTTAGGACGCGGTAAACGGTGAAAAAATCTGCGGTGTTGCATTTTTACTAAATCTCACTCGAATAGTCCTCTCCCTTTTTTTTAGTTCACAAGCCAACGCGAGCCAAGTGCTTTTAATCCTATTTGACCCTATTTGTCTTTCACGCGGTTTCCAGCTTATTTCTGACATGCTTTTGGCATTAGTCAAAGCTCAAACATCGGCTCAGGGCCTGTTCACATGGCGGTGGGTGACCCCAGGTAGGTGAGATACCCAACCTAGCCTTGTTCAAAAAAAGCTGGCTTTCACATGCAACCCCGGGACGCTGGGTGAAGTTTAAAATGCTATCGCATGGTCGCTAGGTACGTATATGAACAAAGAATTCAGAGACAATTGCCCGTATGAACGGGTAGGGCTGCACCTCTTTGAAACCTCTAATTTCACTGGATCTTTATCAGTTGCACCTCTATTGTTTTATGGCTAGGTTCCATTGTTTTAATTCTTTGTTTATTGTTGTTTTGAACCAATCTTGTGAGGTGTTGCAAATGGTGCAGGTCGCCCCGTATGAACATCACCCCACCCCACCTCCAGTATTCACATGGAGAAAACTCACCCCAGCTAAGCGGGGTACCCGCCCTGACTGACCGGGCAACCCGCCTCGGTTAGGTACCCCACTTCACATGTGAACGCGATCAAGAAATAAAGAGAGATTGTATGGAGAGATTGGTAACCCCACCGAGGCGGGGTACCTCACCTTGCTGGGGTCCCCCACCTCCATGTGAACAGGCCCTCAGATGACTTTCTGGGCTGGGGTTCGGATTTCTTTAGCTGTCCACGAGGTCTCGAGAGATGATGGCAGCAAGCGGAGTTAACCAGAGAGAAGAACCAGAAGAAGAAGGAATTATCAACTGCGTAGCTATTTTTATGATGAAGGAAAAGGCGAAGAGGACTTTCGCAAGAAGAAAAATTTCGTTTCAACTTCAACATACATGTATCTTCAGTATGTAAATAGGTCAACACTGAGTCAATTGAATGTCATGATTAGACTTCGTAACCTCATTTGTACCACCACCAAGTTAAAGTTGTATAATGCTTTCATTTGCCTCACTTTCTATACATTTTTGTAGTGCTAGAAACTGTGATAAATTAAAGTCTCTTAATAAGCGCACCCTACGTATTGTTTTTAATGATAACGTTTCGACTTACAAGCAGCTACTACATGAATCAGAAGAAGCAACTCTGTACAACCGAAGGATACAAAATATGTTAATCACTATCTACAAATGCTTGAATTATGACAGTTTTCCTAAATATCTTAAAGGCATGTTTACCGGCTTGCGTCAGTCTGAACACTCTTTCAGAAGAACGAATATTTTATCACTACGTAAACCCGTTACTACTACTTATGACCTTAACTCTTTTCGTTACTTTGCATCTAAGAACTGGAACTCGCTACGTAATAATGTACGAGATCTGAGTCTACTTTATTATCTGGTTTTAGAAGACTCCTGAAAGCAATCTCCTTTTGGACTTCATGGTATATTTAACATTTTTTATGCAAGTAAATAGATTTTCATGTATGTAATACATTTGTTTTATGTATTTATATAAAATTTTATGTATGTAAATACATTTTCTGTTCTTTAATTTGTTCTTGAAGATATTAGCCTTTCAGGCTACTCTGAAATTCGAGTTGCAATAAAGTTCATGTTCAGTGTTAACGTTATGTAGTGGACTGTTAGACATTAATGTGAAAAAAAAAAAACTTAGTAATGGCCATGACCTGAACCGCAATATTTTTAACATTTCATGGATCATCCGATGATCTTATTGCGTAAAATCTGGAAGCCAGAAGCTGTAAACCCTGAAACTTCGCTCCCAGCTCGCGTTAGGAGGCCGATCATGTTACTGAGTTTAAGGTCCTGGCCTTGCTCGACGGTGCCTAGCTAACATCGTGCGCGAAATTCTCCCTCAAACTCGCTCCGTTCGAAAATCGACACAGATAACTCTGTTGCTTCGGGAGAGCTGTGCGTTTCAACAATCGTCTGCTCTACTGACCTCCTCCAGTGACTACGTTAACTTCTAGCGATTAGAAACTCCTTATTATGGACTGTAACTGACGACGTAATTGGACTTATTGGACAAAAGCGCGTCATGTTAAAGTGCATACACAATCCAAGATACTCGGGGACTCTGCAGTAAGATCAGTTATGGAAATAATTTAATACTTAGGTAATTTAGCGTTGGTGTTGATATCAGCGTACACTGCAGGTCGTATTTTTAATGGATAAAAGGACTTTAAGTCTTGACGACGGCAGCTTTCACGTCTGTAACTGCGGTTTCGGTATTTCGGTAAATTTCAATGCGGTATTGCGGTTTTTTAAGATTTTTTGTGCGGTTTTGTGGTTTTCGGTCCTCCCTTACGCCCCCCTCCTTATGCTTGTGCTTATTTCACCTCAATGCACACTAGTGTTTTCTTATGCTTATGCTTACGCTTATGCTTATGTCACAAGTGTGAACCAGGCTTAACACGCTTCCACGCGGTCTTACTTACTTACTTATATATTTAATCCTCGTAGTCTTACAACCATACAGGATGCTTAAAGAATGTCAATTAAAATTACATTTAACAGGATGTCGTACAGCAGACTTACAAATTTACAACTAGCTCAAACTTTGAAATTAATGTACGCACATTATAATGCAAAAAATACCAGGAACACAAAAATAAATATAATGTAAAAGTTAGTCCTCCCACTCTACCCTTGAGAGATAAGAATGGCGTGGCACAGCGGCATAGTGAGAAATGAAGATCACGAAGAGGATTGTTCCGAGGGGAGGTAGCATTATCAGGCAGATAATTCGCCACTTAGCAAATAACAAATTTTTTATTGCATTAACGGACACTGATGAAGGGGTTATCCCCGAAACGTCTGACTGTTAAAAATATAGTTTCTGAGCTCTCAAAACAACGACAAAACTTTCATTCAGCATTTAACTCGAGTGCTACGCAGCAAAACATTTTTTGTACTAATGACTTAAAGTTGTTCGTTCCCTGAGCAACTGGGTACTAGTCAAACGGAACTGTTACAGTAAACACCCGCATATAAGAACACACGATTTCGGGGTCAGGCTGATTGAGTTCTTATTTATCGGGTGCTTAGTGACAAATCAGCCTCAAAAAGTTCTTAAAATGTTCTTAAATTTTTATTTAGTAATACTATCCAAAACATGTTGCTAGAGGTATAATAAGCATATTTTAGGAAAATAAACTAGATAATTTTTGTAGAAAAAAAGTACTCAATACCAAAACAAGACAGCTTGACAGCTGATAGAGTTATGTAGTTATCTGACAGCAAACATAAACTTACATGTTTTGTAATTATGACACTTTTTCCATTTTATAAGAACATGTTACAATTTTCAGGCTGATCTTGTTCTTATAAAAATGGGGCTTTACTGGCCAAATTTCAGCCTGGTGTTCTTAATCCATTTGTTCTTATATGCGGGTGTTTACTGTATTTGTCTTACGTTGGCAGGACAACAGTGAAAGGTGAATCAGGCAAACACTCTCCGGGTTTGAGTAGGCAAGTAGAGCGCGCGAGAAACTCTATTCACTGTTTTCCGTTAGCTAGCGTAACATCCCTTATGCAACGTTTGAAACATTTGTTGAAGCGTTGCAAAAGTAGAATCGACTTCTACTTCTCGCAGCACTCAGTGCGGCGGCAACAAATAACTTGCGAGACAAATCAAATCAAATCAAATAACTTTATTTATACACGGTGTTCTCATCAGTTACACTGGGTCATGAATACTTAAAAAATACTATAGTACTATACATTTCGGGCTGTGTTACATTAGGCAATTTTTCGTGCAACTTCCATCGCAACAAAATTGCGAGAGAAACCTTGAAACTATAAATTCTGATTTGCTTTGGTTTTCTCTTCGCTCTGTGATCGGTTGGCATACTCCTGCTTCTTTAGTTTGAGTAATAATAATAATAATAATAATAATAATAATAATAAATAATAATAATAATAATAGGTTTAGTTTAACCTACAAATACCTTAATACCTTTAATTTAACTACCCATAGAAATATATGTTAATGTGATGTAAGATGGAAATGTGAAAATAAAGTATGAACCAAAAGCATATGCAAGGCGCCTCTGGCGAGAGTGCCGAGAGTGGCGAGAGTGCCGAGTGCCGAGAGTGATTCCCGTTTGCTTTACTTCGCTCTGATTGGTTAGCGAAACTCGCGCCCCAACCAACGAGAAGCAAAATCAAAACCAAAACTAATCGTGACTTGGTCGCACGAGCCCGCGCTTTTCTTTATGATATTTAAAAAGTAGACAAAATTATCCGCCAACCGTCTTACTGCTTGCAGTGATAATGATTCTGCGTAAGCGTGAAAACCTAGTTATATTTTTTAATAGATAAGATTGAGAGGAGAAAACCTGCGCCGGTATGGAATTACGTGCTTTCTTTTAGAAAGTACAGCTGAACTAGTCTTTAAACGACAACACAACGACGAGTCAAGGTACGATGGTGTAAGAATTTAATTTTATACAGCATTAAATATACAACAATTTCCAGAAAATGAAAATGAATACTTGAAAATATGACGAACATGATACAGTACTGTACAGAATGATTGTTAGATAAAGAACACTTGGGTCACAAGATCTATTGGAAGGCCACAGGGTTGCTGGCTAGAGGCATTGGTGGTGTGTTGCTTCTTTTGATAGGAAACGTTACACCCCCTTGCCTACTCATTATCGAGCTTTAGCAACGACGACGGCGGCGGCAACGAAAACGTCGTATCAAATTTTGTAACGCTTTCACTAGTATTCCAATTTTTTTAACTTGGAAAAAAATGGCGAACTATTCAGGTACTAAATTTTTATGAACGGCGTTAAAGTAAGGAAAAAGAAAAAAAATTACAGTCACACGCTCGCGTTCTCGAGAAAACCTAAAATTTGGTCATTTCACGTTGTTTTTGCAAAGGACGGGAAAGAAATGTACCAAAATGAAAAACGCACGTACAGAGCGATTGTTTTCGCTCATTAAACCCATTTTTTTGCTGGCATTCTCGTTGCCGTTGCCGTCCTCGTTGTTAAAGCTCCGTATTGTTCCTCTCTTTGCAGGTGTGTAAATGTGCGCAGACGAATTAAATGCTGAACAGATCAGGAAGAATCATTCCACCAAAGTAATACGCAATACGAGGCCATCTGGATGGTTCGTTCCTCTGGGAACTTCTTTGACCACACAACCAGGAACCTCGTGGAAAGAGAATTTATTTACCAGTATCGCTAAAATCACTGTCATTTCCAAATAGAGCAAACTTGTTACCAATACACATCCGCGGGCCACAACCAAATGGAATGTACGAGAAAGGCTGGACGCTAGTTTGGCCATCTAAAGAGAGAAACCACGCAAAATGTATGCACCCATCAACTGGAAACTTCAACATCCCTTCTCTCCGCTCATACAACGCAACGGGGCCTACATTTGACTGTTTAACCTACCCAAGGAGTATGTGGGTGTTTTGAACCGATTTTAGCGAAATACGCTCGTGGGTTAAGAAACAAGTACATGATTTCGCCTTGGTTGACAACTCACTCACTCACTCAAACAATGGTTTTGAGAGTACAGTTAATATATCCTTTTCGGAAAGTATTAAAGCCGTTAAGGCCCTGGCAAACGAGGACACGTTGTAGCGGACACATTGTTGCGGACACAAATGTTTTCCTGTTTGCCCGCGCGCGCAACATTTGATGCTTTGTGTCCGAGACACAAAAAATGTTTCTGATTTTTACCAGAAACATTTTGTGTCCGCAACAAATTTTTCCCAGTTTGCGCACCAAAAAATTCCAAAGGTTAAATGCCGAGGAAACGATTTAGCTGCACCTCAGGTAGGTAATAGGAACTATTCTAAAAGAAGAAAAAAAAACACCAAGACGCCGGGCAACGCCAACAATACAAGGACGTCATTTCTAAATGCATATAACGGGTATTTTCACTATTTCGCAGTTATTCCAACTCTTTGAACTTATGCGATGCGGGCAAACTATCAAGGAGCTGAATTGGTTGGAAAAGTTAATATAAACAACCATGTTTTCAACTTCTTAGAACTTGGAATTTGGTCATTTCACGAAGTAGTTTGGCAGAAGACGGCAAAGGGGTTAATAGGCGAGACAGGTACTCACCCTTCTCTTGAAATCTTTCAGGGTCAAACGTCTCGGGGTTCGACCAGTAATGAGATGAACGCTGTACCGCATCCATGGGAAAGAAAACAATGGTTCCACCGGGAACATTATAACCACCAATTTCAACATCTGATATTGCCACGCGGTTGGCGATATAAGCTGGAGAATGGAGGCGCAATGATTCTTTAATAACAATCCCAGGTGGTGTAGCTTCTCAAGCTTCTCCCAAGTCAGCTCCTGTCATCTGAGAAGGCCGCCTGCACCTCTGCTCTCAGCCTTTCTTGAATGTGTGGATTCTTGGCGAGTTCATAAAGTGTCCAAGCCAAGGCGACACTAGATGTCTCATTGCGGCCAAGATAAATGTGAAAACCTACAAATAAACGCAGAGAAATTAAACTTTATTAGCTAGGTTGACAAATGTCACCATCTGAGGGTAAAAATGCGTCCTTTTCAAACTGGGTGAAGGCTAGGTTCGGACACGACGGAACGAGTCCTAGTGTTTAACAAAACACGATTGCTCTTGGCTATGGCTAACATTTAAGCTCCCGAACTTGGCAGCAACTCGAGATATGTCCACAAATGAACGATACTGAGATTCATTCTCTTTATTGTAGACATCTTTAGTGAGCAACTCTAGAAGCTAAAGATGCGCTTGCTTACAATCCCCCTCTTTCTCGCCATTCTTGAGGGTATGGCGAAAGACAACGGCTTTGTCGGTGAAACAATCTTCACACAGTTCCTTATCACGAGGAATTGCAAGAAATTTTCGGACGCGACGTTTGAAAGTTTCACCCCCGTACAACTCCACTCCTCTGACAAATGTGTCAAAACATTTATGAACTAAACTGAAACTCAACTTATCAAATTTAAAAAGGAGAAGACTTTGATGAATAGGCCTGTCAAGCTTTTTTGTTGTATTAAACTTGCTCAAAGTAGCCGGTTTGTCTCGCTTTTACATGTAACAGCAAACCTGTGATCTAAGTTCTTCATCATCCATTCTTGAATCAGTTTCTTCGTCGTACATGTCCATTAGCAAGTCAAGGAGATCTTTCTTGCTCGGGGCACAACACCCTTCTCTTTTTTGCTTGTGACGCTCTTGAATAACCTGATGAGAAAGCCATTACTAATGGGGCACGAGTCTGAGCGGCGCGCTAGGAACGAGACACGCGAGGGAGGTGACACGCGAGGAAAAGAGAAATTTCTCTTCTCCACGCATATCTCCTCTCTCGCATTCTGACTTACTTACTCGTTACATTTACGAGGTGGACTAGAGGCCACGCCCCCTCCCCTCCCGCCCTTTTAAATGTGTACGTTCCCATGTGGTTTTCCTCCATCGACCACCAGCGGCTGCAAGTTCAGTTATCCGGGAGATGATTCACGTCAGCTAATGTTGTTAATGCTGGTATCCAACAGACTCAAACTAAGAAATCAATCTTTTTGTCACTCATTTTGGTTTTGTGGTCACAACTTTTCGTTCTTGATCTGTAGCCTGCACACAGGCTCATCACTTGGGCAACTCAGAGGCGTTTTGCCTTTGCATGGCACGTGGTCAAAAGCTAAGGGATTGGGGCGAGCTAGCTGCCATCCCTAAGATTTTGATCGCGCGCCATTGAGGCAAAAAACCTCTCTGAATAGAGTGCTAAAATGTGACGTCACAAATATTAGAATTTTTGAAATTGTGGGATTTGTTGAGATTTTCAGAAAGAGTAAGATGAAAAATGCTAACTTGCCAAATATCAGCATTTAAAGGCAAATTGGCTCTGAGATAATTATTAGCACCGTTATGCTCTGCTGACTCCATACAAATCCTTCTAAATTTAACTCGGTTCATAACGTTATGAACTAAGTAGTTGTATGGAGTCAGCAGAGCATAAAGGTGCTAATATCTCGCTCTCAAACTGTAAGAAAATGCTGATCTTTGGCAAGTAGGTCTTTTTCATCGTGTTCTTTCTGAATATCTGAACAAATCTCATACTTTCACAAATTTAGTTTTTGTGACGTCATCACTTTAGTACTCTTATGTATGCAGGCCTACTGATTAACTCCTTCCACTCATCATGTCATTCTCATGTATTCTAACACTTACCACCTAAATTGAAAAAATGGAACTGAGGTGAAGGGGATGGTATGCTGAGCAGTGTATGTATAATTTTGGGACAGATTATTTGTTTGTCAAGTCTTCCGTGAAATGCCAAAGCTAAACGCTGTCTCTGCAACGTCACCACTTCATGTTCCTACAACATGTCTCCTAGAGTGCATCAACCTTAGCAAGTACAACTTTTGCTTCCAGAAAACCTTGAGCTTATAATATTAGTAGATCTGGGGTCTGAAACTTAAGCACCTACTGTCTTCCTCCCTTTTGTTTTTAATTAATATTTTAATTATTTTATTATTTGGGGAGGGGGGGGGGGGGAGGGAGGGTGGGGCACCATGACTAACCAGACATGCATTTTGCAACTGCAACTGCAGATTCTCTTCTTCTTTGGAAGTCTAAATCAACAGCGGGACTCTTTTTTTATGCTTTGGCACGAAAGCGTGGAATTGTTTCCCATCGCAAATATGTACTCTACCAAAACTGGCGTTCAAGAAATCAATTCGCAAAGCTTTATTCGCAGCTTTAGAAGGCGAGGAGGATTATATTGAGGCACCTAATTTACTATCCAAAATTAATTTATATTTTACATAACCTTTTGTAACCATTCATTGTTAATGTCTTCGCCTGTTTTAGTTTGTTAGTTTTTAAGCTTCCTATTACTAATCAATTGTGTAACCATATTTATCTCCGGATGCTAATGATTATATTTTATTTATAGTTTATTCCTGTCATTGTTCATAGTCTGCTATTTGAAGCTTACAAATTGATTTATTTTCTTCCTGCACAACTCACCTCGACTAGCTTACGCTATATGCGAGTTGTACATGTTCTTCTTTTAATTGTTAAATCTTAATAAAGTTTATTGTTGTTGTTGTTGTTGTTAAAGTTTGCAGTACTATTCTGAAGCCAGTCCACCAATGAAAAGTAAAGTTGAAAATTATGTAATATTATTTTGCTGAATATAAGTACCTCCAACACGGTGTTATCTGCAATCTCCCTTGCTGATTGTAGTTTCTTCGTTGCTGTTAATGGCAGGTACTCAAAGAAGGGGATTAGGGACTTTAAGATGACATATTTAAAGTTTAATCCCTGTAAAACAAGTGCAAAAGCCTCAGAAACTTTGCTGTCGCCACCGAGGATGGTGTTGAAGTTGTAGCCAAAGGAACTTTGGCCAATCACATCAAGCGTGAGATGACTTAAGACTTCTGTAACCTTACATCAATAAAGTGGCCTTGTTTTAGCCTTTCCAGTTGGCCAGACCACAGCTAAACACAAAGATAAAAACAAAATGCAAAGGAACACAATTTAGTTTGTGATTGCACACTTGTGAGTAGTATTAAAAAGGATCGATATTATAAAAACAATTAATTTTGTTTGCGGTTACCAATCCCCAGTATGTATATAACATAAAGTATTCAATTACTAACTTTTTATGAGCCTTCAATTATAGATAATAGTTGGAAAAGAAACCATGGCCAAAAAAAATTCTGTCTCTGATGATGATGGTGATGGTGATCATTATCTTTTGGAACATGCCAGTTTACATGGACAGGAAAATCACAAAAGCACAAAGATTACCGGTAACAACTGACACGACATGGCAGCTACTGCTCAATATACCCAAATAAGGTAACTGTCTGATTACAAGTGTTTGTAATCGGACAGCTCAAACCGGACAGTTTGACCTGAAGCAGTCAATTAAGACAGAAATAAAGGCTGTTAAGAACCAATCACATTCAAGCATTTGGTATTGACACAATTATGATAATAATAACAATCATGATGAATTTACAATTTACATTTTATTACAAATACCTAACTTAAATCAACTTTAACTGAAATTCTTCATTCACTTACCTGGACAAGTTTTTCTGTATTTTCTTGAAAAATCTCTAAAAATCCCCGCAAGTTTAAAACATTGAAAGCTGGTCCAATCATTCTTTTTTGCCTTGCATGTGCTTTCCCATTTGCAGAGAACAATCCTTTGCTTGTACTTGGGACACCCTTGGCCACAAAGTCAGATCGCTTAAACTTGTGAGCATTTTTGACAGTTACTGACCTGATAAGTTCAGGGTCAACAATAACAACATGATAACCACCTAAAAAATTAAATACTCACATTGTAAGTGACACTGTATTAAATAACACTGATAAAACAACTCATAACTAATTTTCTGCACATTATCCAATTTCAAAGGTTCAACCCAATTTCATGACTCTAAAAAATCAAGTTTTTCGTGGCTGTTCTTAATTACAAAAACAAATTGATGGCAAAAAAAATAAAGGTAATCGATTGCTATAGTGTTGCTGCATTAATGAGTGACGAGCCAAAAAACCACCTTTTATTTATTTATTACAATTTATTGGCAGCACCTACAACTACAACAAAAAAGGAATGGAAGCATAGTGCCATAAGGATGATCCACAAAAGAGTGCGAGACCCATGGCCATATGAGGCAGATCTCATAAACATACACTAAACAATAATATATCATGACAATAGGGGTAACAAAAGTGAAAATAAACCCAAAAGGATAGGAGGCTAGTTAGGGTTCTCAATAATGTACAGAAAACAATGCACATCTTAACACAAACTGATCATGCAAAGTGCTTATGATTGGGAAATCTGGATTTAGATCTTGAAATCTAGATCTTCGGATTTCCAATTAAACACAAGATTTTGTCGCAGATATTTTTAATTGAAATCCTTCCCCTACATAAATTTCAATTAACAAATAAATCTGTTTTCAGATCTCAAAGAAGAATAAGCAAAATGACTTACAATAAATTAACTTTCAAAAATTTGGATAATTATTTCATCTATGGAAGTATAAACTGCTACACGAAAATGTCTATGTAGCAGGTACCTGCAACAACTATAGAAGTTAAATATTACACAGGGAATGAATTAAATAAATGAATACATAGGTCTTGTTCAAATAATTACAGAAGTATGAGACTAGCTCTGAGCCCTTATTTTGATCAGTATACAGTTCCAGTCTTTCACAGATTTGGGGCTTATCCCTCACAAACAGAGTTTGAGCTGAAAAACGGATCGATACGTAACTAATGTATAAGGCTTTGTAGAAACCAACTGTGCTTAATTAAGCTGATGTCTTAATTATGAACTGTCAGCTACCACTAATCATTATCCAAAATTTTCTTTTAGATTGAGGAGCTGATTGGCTTAGTTACCAATCACTAAAATAGTGACCTGTACCTGTGACCTGTGGAATGTGACCTGTACTTTATACCCGCCTGTATCCAGGATGTAACTAATCGATATTTCCAATACTCGATGAAAATCGATAGTAATCAATTGAAATCAATTATAATTTATCAATTAATATCGAAAATTGATGGAAATCGATCGGTCGACTTTTTGTGCTTATCGATTTTATAGATTTTTGTAATTAGACGATCAATTTTATCGATTTTGATCGAAAAATATTGAAAACATAAAAATGGGTGAATGGGTGAAGCCGGTTGGTTTTTCTGTTGAACTGATAAACAGCAACTAGTAACTGATATTAAACTCAATAAACATCTCCAAAACACTTTATTGGCTTTATTAATATTAACTTGTGAATTATTTGTAGGTCACTACCGGATACTCAGGGGTACTGCATCAAATCGATAGGAAAACACAACCATAATGTGACTCATGTGTCACTTTCCATCACGATGTCACGCTCTTTTCAACAAAACTTTAACAAGAGATTTTCGTCGGTGATATTAAGCTTCTGAACTGTAACAGAATACAACAAATTAACACTAGAAACAAAGCTGACCATGCAGCTTCTTAATATGCGTTGCAGGACAGATTGTAAGCTAGTGGTGGTGAGAGCACTCGCCTTCCACCAATGTGGCACCGGGTTCGATTCCCGGTGGTGACGCCATAAGTGGGCTGAGTTTGTGTTGGTTCTCGACCCTGCTCCGAGGGTTTTTCTCCAGGTACTCCGGTTTTCCTCCCTCACCAAAAACCAACATACGGCTTATTCGAGCTGGCTGTAGGCTGTGCTCCAAGGTCATACATGGACCGTATAGCGGCTGCCAGAGGCGCCTTGTATATGCTTTCGGTTCGACCTTGTTGAGCTGCGTCCTTGCTGTACTTTGCGAGGACGATTAGCAATGACAGTTATTATTATTATTATTATTGTACTACCTAAGTCAATAGACGTGCCGCTCGCTAGTTCAGCTTCGAATGAAAAAAAAAAAAATACTGACTCTAGCCAAATTTTGATTATCGATTTTTTATCGATTATTATAACTAATTTAATCGACAATTATCGAGTATTAGTATATACCACACAAGTGAATAGTGCTTTTCGCATGCTCTGATTGATTAACTCAAAGGCACCTCCGAGCAGCTGGTGTGCAAGATCGAAGGATTGTTTTGGGTTTGAAATTTTCGATTCCGGGATTTTTTGGGGTACGAAAATTTGGGAAGTATTTTTTTGGGTAGCTTGATTCTTTGTGTTATAACATTACCCCTTTCTGGGACTTTTAAGGACCACAAAATCGGCATGGGATTTTTTGGGGGTTAATTTTTGGTCCAGGGATTTTTCTGGGTTTTGCTCGAAACCCTACGGATTCTTTTGGCTCCATTGAAATCCCGAGTACCCCCCTGGGGCACAAACACCAGTCAAACGTTAGTTAACCTACCTATTCCAATCCTGAAACCTGGATGTAAAATGAACATGGGTGCATACTGTTCTGCCCAAATTCGCATCATTTCAAGGTAGCCTCCAAAGCGAAAGAGGGTGAAAAGATGACCGATCAACGGCAAAGAACCCGGTGGACAAGGTATCTTCCGTAACGGAGACAATCTCTCTTCCACAAGCTTATATAGGAGCCATAAAATGGGAAGCACAAACATTGATAGAAGCAGAATTCTCCAGCTGCAGAGCCCATGTAAGGTTTGTAAAATCATGATAATATCCTTTTTTCTTTCGTGATGATGATATTTGGAACAAACAAATGATTCGCGAAGAAACTGGGTATGAATGTTGAGCAAAACGTTAACAAAGTCATCACATCAGTGGGGTAGGGTAAGCAAATATTTTCCCTTCTTGTCCTTCTTGTTGCATAAGAGGATATTTACCCTTATGTTGCTTACACCATTGAACTCAAGTTTAAATTATTCCTGTATTTCCTAGAATTATCGATAATTCCGATGTTTTGTACTCTGTGCCAAACGCTATGTTTTTCATTTAGGAGCGGTCCTCCCACCCTACCCTAGACACAAAGGGGATTGTGCGGTTAACTGGTTTGGCTGAGAAAAAAATCACATTTCGTGTACAGAAAATTAAGATATGCAAAATGATCATTTTCACTCTAAAAAATCCTCTCCTAATAGACGAGTATGAAAAGGGTTTTACCTCACGTTACACGCGATTGCCGAAATTTTTGCGTTGTCATAATATGAGAGTGATGCATGATTGCTTTATTCTTTTCATATACGTGTACTGTTATTTTTAATGAGGGGCACGAGTTTATCAATTTTTAATTGTGAAGTGTTGCCCTCGTGAAATAAAGTTGATATCAAGAATGTCTAAAAATGGAACGTCGTTGTTCTGTTCAAATATTTGATGCTGTTGTGACGACTTTTCAGGTTCTGTAAAATCTCTTTCGCAGTGTCTTTACAGTATTTGAACAGTCGTCGCAACAGCATCAAACGCTACCCAAACAACACCTTAATGACATCCATTTACCGGAAGAAAGTTTATTATTATTATTATTATTATTACTATTATTAGTGCTTATTATGACATAATGACATTATGACATGAAGCCTTTTGTGACCAGTTTAAGAACATTGATATTGACATTGAAATCCAAGAAGGAGCCATAATGTAATTTTTTTTAAGAAATTTTTTTGCCGCCACCTTGTAAATACAAACGTCTTACATACTTTTTTTAATGAAGTTTAGTTTTACAATATTTATACGGATTATAATTACAAATATTTTTAGCATTCTAGTAGATCAATGTAAACTTAAGATTGTTTGAGAATTTTTTAATAAAGATTATAAAAAAAGCTTATTATTAGTAGTGCTTATTATTATTATTATTATTATTATTATTATTATTATTAGTGCTTTTTACTATGCTTGAGAGGCTCAAGATCCAGAAGACGACAGCTAGACTTTGTTGACTCAGATTTACTAATCGAAAACATTAGAGCCTACACGAATTAGTAATTTTTAATATTAGAGATGGCATTGAGAACGCTATTTCTGGGGAACTCTAGCCAAAGCCAGGAATACTGACCCAAGAAGTGTTTTGTAGTCTTATATTCCACATTTTTGTGCTTAGTACGATGATTAGACTAATTTACTACTTTTTTATTACTTTTCTGGGCTGGTTTTTGTCACATTTACTGGAAGCTGAGCCATTACTTTTTACAAACATTTTAAAGCTTCACTGTTTTTTAGTCCCTCTTATCACTGACAAGAATTTTGAATACGAGAATTTTATTTTTGCCGAAAGTGTACATAAAATTTTAAGAGTGCCCAAGATTTTGTTTAAAGTTGGTCATTTTCTAATAAAGTTTTTTGGATTATTATTAGTGCTTATTATTATTATTATTATTACTATTACTATTAAATTGCTTCCTGCACTCCCTTAAAAAGGGGCCCATTCCTTGTCCCAGAGGTACTAGAGGAGTTTTTCATTGAATCAGAGGATGGTCAGTTTTGCAGCTCATTATTATTATTTCTTTTTTTTTCCCTATAAAAAAGTATCTTTTCCATTCTTTATTTGATGCCTTTAAAAAATGAAGTTTTTAGTAATATTTTTATATATTCATTACGGATTATAATTAGGAATATCATCTTTTAGCATTCCAGTAGAGCATATATTGTAAATTAAGATTATTTGAGAATTTGTTGAAACCGTTTACGATATTATTATTATTATTGTTATTATAACAAATAACAATAACAATAACAATAATAAT
This sequence comes from Pachyseris speciosa, assembly GCA_016490735.1. Taxonomy (NCBI): domain Eukaryota; kingdom Metazoa; phylum Cnidaria; class Anthozoa; order Scleractinia; family Pachyseridae; genus Pachyseris; species Pachyseris speciosa. The sequence goes on from JAEMWC010001298.1 coordinate 175,507, forward strand.
AATAATAATTATTATTATTATTATTATTATTAGTATTTCATTAGAGGACCTATTTGCAATCATGAATTAGGAAACTTGAATAATAAGCAGGTACAGTAGAGTTGCTTGACAAAGATTTATTTAGTCATCGGATCTGTCCACAAGATCAAACACTATGTACAGGGATCAGTACTGTTACTAAAACAAGAAATGTTACTTCAAACTAACTCTCTCTCAGCAGGTTTTTTTGCGGCTGGACAGATCAAGAAAAATCATTCCGCCAGAGTAATGCGCAACACGAGGCCATCCGGACGAATAGTTCCCCTGGAAACCTCTTTAACCACGCAACAAGGAACCTCGTGGAAAGAGAACTTATTTACCAATGTCGCTAAAATCACTGTCATTTCCATCAGAGCAAACTTGTTGCCCATACACATGCGCGGGCCACACCCAAATGGAATGTACGAGAAAGATTGGATGCTAGTTTGGCCATCTGAAGAGTGAAATCATAAACAAGAATAAAAAAAATTAGACGGGAAAATGCTGTTTAAAAGTAGGGATTAATTTTTACATTAAGAGTGAACAAGACAACGGCTTGAAAATTGCGCAAATAAATTTTAAAAGTTTGTATGGCCAGTTGATTCAGTCGACTCCTTGTGGTATTTGTTATGAAGCACAGTTACTCCCGGACACAATTATTTCAATTCAAGATCATGATTCACAAATTCTGTTTGTTAAAATGTTAACGTTCAATTTTGGTTCAGGGGATGCATAATTTTGCGGTATCAAAAAGTTTTGCGGCTTAGTCCAAGTTTCCATGCGCATAATTTAAAGTACAGTAAATCCGAGTCACGTTACACTTGCTTTTTTAGTTTTGATTTTAAGAAAACGTTCGTTTCGTTGCGTTAATGAGGAAACTAAGTGGGTTTCAGTCCTTAGTTGAATTGGACCTGAGAGTGAGTGGCTTGCGAGAATGAATATATGTAAATCCTTTGTTTGATCTTTGGATTAAAGAATGAATATGAGAATGATCGTAGCAGTTAGGAACACTACCTAAGCAGTAGTTAAAATAAAGCCTGAAAAAAATTCAGGCTTGTACCGGAGTCGAACCCATGACCTCTGCGATACCGGTGCAGTGCTCTACCCGCAACTGAGCTAACAAACCAGCTGGGAGCTGGTCATTTTCTTTGGTTCATAATATACCCGTGAGTGAGTGGTTTATAGGCTGCACACCTTTCTTTTGAAATCTTTCAGGGTCAAACGTCTCGGTGTTCGACCAGTGACGAGTTGATCGCTGTAGTGCATCTACAGGAAACAAAATGGTCGTTCCTCCAGGAACGTAGTATCCGCCAATTTCAACATCTGATATTGCCACGCGGTTGATGACATAAGCTGGTGGGTGGAGACGCAACGATTCTTTAATAACATTCCCCAGGTAGAGTAACTTCTCCAATTTCTCCCAAGTCAGCTCCTTGTCATCTGAGAAGGCTGTCTTCACCTCTGCTCTCAGCCTTTCTTGAATGTGTGGATTCTTGGCGAGTTCATAAAGTGTCCAGGACAAGGCGACACTAGATGTCTCATTGCCGGCCAGAATAAAGGAGAAAACCTAAATATTGAAAATTTTCAGTTTTGTGTTACTTTGACGAGCATTATCATCCGAGGATATACTAGTAATAAAGGATTTTGAGCAGACAGCGCGTGTTTAAAAACACATCAGTGGCTTCCCAGTACGTATGTTGGTACGGCTTCACTCGTCAGTTCCCTAGCTCTCTAGGCATCTATTGCTCATCTGTTAAGTTACAGGGGCACCCAACGAGCTAAATCAACCAAAAGCTGTAGTGAGGCATTTTTAAGTGTCTTATGGTGTTTGAAGTCTCTTTAAAGCGATGTTTTCATAAGCTAGAAGAAGTTCATCTGTTCGGATTCTCTAGCTGAAATTTTAATTGTCCGAAAATGTTAAGGAACAAAATCTTCCTTTGACAAAATGCAAGCTGAAATGACCTATCCACGAACTTGATAGGGAACTATTTTCTTTCCGAAAATGCTAGCTGACGTTTTTGACTGCCAAAAACAGCAATTTCGTCCTTTCCGAAAACTTCAGGGGCTATGAGTCCCAATTGCTAATCTTTTAAGCCACGTTTTAGTTACGAAAATCCGAGTGCACTCTTTAATTGACGCTGAAAGCGCAAGGCGAATTGCCCTTCACCGAACAGATATCGACCGAAACTTGTCGCTGGGTGCTCCTCTGAAGTTAGAATCGTCTACACCCACAACTACGTTAATCGTAAGAAAGGTTAACGGGTTACTGTTTGAATGTCCACCTATGCAGCAACGTCTAGCCTTTGACAAGCCCGTGAAACACTTTATAGAACTCAGTACTGAGCTTAAGACCAGTTAAAAGTTTTTCGGTTTTGAACAAATATTTCGGCATGCCACTGACAACTAAAAAGCAAAGAGTACAGAGCTGAATTTGGGAGAACTACATTAAACAGCACACCTGTGATCTGAGTTCTTCATCATCCATTCTTGAGTCAGTTTCTTCATCATACATGTCCATTAACAAGCCAAGGAGATCTTTCTTGTTCGGGGCACAAAACCCTTCTGTTTTTTGTCTCCGACGCTCTTGGATGACCTGATAAGCAAGTCATAAAGTATGACTTTCATATTCGGTAACGTTAGATTAACAGACTGAAATGAAAGCCATTTATTAAAACCAACGCCCGTGTTTGCAGCCCCTTTGAAAGAAACTGAGAAACTATACACGAGCCCTAGTAGCCCGGGCCACTATAGCTACGGCCCCTTGATATGTACAGTACAAATTTTCCCTTTCGTCAAGGAAGGGCTATTAGGCGGACGTTTTCAATTGAATTCGACTAGGACTAAAATAATTCGTCTCTTTAAAATTTCGCTGACACAAGAAAGGAACGAAAGCTTGGAATATCTTAAACAGTAAAAGATAAAAAGATTTTCGCCAAATGCTCTCAATGTAACAGGAGCATTAAAAGTAACATAAAATCTACTGGTGATGCCATGGTATTAATGCGCGCACTGTTTATTATTGCATGCAAGAAATTGAAATGATATAGCGAAGAAATCAATAGTTGAATCCTAGGATCTTCGGTAGTTCATGAAATTTTCACTTTAGCGACTCCGTGCTTTTAGTGTCTGCTTGAACCGAGTGATTATGTGATGTTTAATAAATGGGCAGGAGTGTTTTATCAAGTTTAAAACACGAGGCGCAGCGGAGTGTTTTAGGACTTGATGAAACACGAATTGTGAATTTGTTGAACGGCTGAAAAAACTTTACTGTACATCTATCCATTCTTACACTAAAATTTAGATTTGGGGTTATTTTGGCCTAGAAAATCGGATGTGAGATTTAGCCGTGTCTTTATCAGATATAAAGACACTCATTAAAAATTAATTTATTGTTTCACCCACGTGCTACTTATTTGAAAAACAAAAGGATCGTTCTCCCCGGCTGAACTTAAATGAACACCTGTATGACATTGGCTCTTCCTCAACGAAAGGAACGAAAGCGAAGGGGGTGACACGCTGACCAAGTGTCAGTAAACAATAGACCTTTTTAGCTTGTAGATTTTGTTTTCCCATTGTAGACCACGTGATGTTACCCTAGAGAACTGTTTCTTTGAAATTTCGCCTTATTCACGTGCATATGTACGCATAATTTATGAAAAGACAAAAGGAAAATTCTCTTGGGAAGATCACGTGGTGTACATTGCGGGAAAACAAAATCGACAAGCTAAAAATGTCTATTGGTTCATGCGTCAGCGTGCGTTCATCGAGATATGAAGCACGCGGGAAGTTTGGAGAGCACGAAAGATGAGTGAAAGAGTTGCTCGAGGCGTACGTAGCCGAGAGCAACTCTAGCTTCTTGAGTGCTCTACAAACTGCCCAAGTGCTTCACATCTCGATGAACTCACAGCTGACGCATGAACCAATTGTTTTATAACATTTTCAACGCGGTAGTTTTAAAGAGAAATTCCCTCTGTTACGTCATCAGTGTGCACAATAGGAATATGAAGTAAGCTCGCGCACGAATTTACCAGCTAGCTATGTTATAATATCTATTGTTGCAATAGTTTTAGCTTTGAGTTTTGTTTGCAATGGGAGGCGTTAACATCGGTAACACTGACGAGGCAATTCCCACGGGTAAATTGAGTGTAATCATAATAAATGATTATCTCAGTGGAAACGGCTGTAAACTAGAGTACCTTCATGACAGTATTGTCTGCAATCTCCCTTGCTGATTGTATTTTCCTGGTCTCTGCCAATGGCAGGTATTCAAAGAATGGGATTAGAATTTTGCAGACTAAATATTTGAAGTTCAACCCCTGTAAAATGTGCGTAAAAGCCACCGAAACTTCGTCGTCACCTCCCAGGGTTGTATTGAAGCTGTAGCCAAATGAACTTTGACCGATCACATCAAGTGTGAGATGACTCATGGCTTCGACAACTTCCACATCAATAACTTGTTCTTGTTTACGCGTTTCGAGCTGGCCAGACCACAGCTAAAAACAAAGGCAGGTACAATACAACAGAGGAACAGAAGTTATTTTGAAGCGCAGTTACTGCATTTTATAATTAAGTAAACGAAAACGGGGTTTATTGAATCTTCATGAGTGCACAGTTTGAGCATTCATTCAGAAGAGAGGGGAAAGCAGATTCAAAAAAGTACCTGCCATTTTACGATAGATTCCAATTTCTCCCACTTTCCGCATTTCAAAAATAACATTTTACCCCAGTTACAGTCTGATAAACCCTGGTGTTTGCAATGTTGGTATCCCCACATCTTTGTCCTAGGTTCTCGTATACAGTAGGTGTAATGGGCTCTACAAAGAGAACGGAAAGGGGGTAATAGGACCCGTACGTGGCCATCAGTCGTGCCATCCTGGCTTCTCACAACTTCCTTCATGTTGTTCGAAAGCTGAGCTAGGTCCAGGTTCTCCTCAGTGTGCTATCTCTCGCCAGATCGCTGTCGGTTGTCATTTGTTGTGTACACTTAGCCTGCTAATGTGTTCACTTCGTACACTATTAATTCGAAATGAGCTAAATAATACAAAACTAAAATAAAAGTAGTAGCATATAATCATTGGTTTAAATTTATAATTGAATTACCTGAACAAGTTTATCAGTATTTTCTCGAAAAATCTCTATGAATGCCCTCAAGTTCGAAGAACTGAAGGCTGGTCCAATCATCCTTTTTTGCTTGGAATGTGCCTTCCCATACATGAAGAACAATCCTTTGCATGCGCTTGGGACAGCCTTGGCCTCAAGGTCAGACCGCTTGAACTCGTGAGCCTTTGTAACAGTTACGTACCTGATGAGCTCTGGGTCGACAATAACAACATGATAACCACCTGAAAATGGCAATAATGGTTCATAGGTGAAAACAATAGTGATAAAAACTCATTTACTGATGTTCTTCTCACTGCAAAATGCTCAACCGAAAAGTTGTAAGCTAAAATGTTCTTAAGTAGGTATTCCTTGAAATTACTTAACTTGTCTTCAGTACACCTAGCTTCACTGCGGCTAACTTGAAAAGGACGAGGCGCTACTGCAATTATTGCCGGATTTAAGTATCTCGATCACCTGGTTCATCGCTAATCTGCAGGTTGTATGGTTATGATTGAGTTTCTTTGCCACTCAAAATTTCACCTACCTATTCCAATCCCGAACCCTGGATGTAAAATAAACATGGGTGCATACTGTTCTGCCCAAATTCGCATCATTTCAAGGTAGCCTCCAAAGCGAAGGAGGGTAAAAAGATGGCCGACCAACGGCAAAGAACCAGGCGGACATGGTATATTTCGTAAAGGAGACAATCTTTCTTCTACAAACTTATACAGGAGCCATAAAATGGGAAGGACAAACATTGACATAACGAGATTTTGCCAGTTGTAGAGCTCCTTGAAGGTTTGTAAAACCATTTTTGTACGGGCTGACGCAAAGACCTTTTTCGTCGTGGACTTTGATTTCAAGACAACTGCCTAAATTCATTTCGTTGTTGTTTTCGTATTCAAATGCTGCAATCCCAGTGGGCTTTATATGCCAATAGACTTAATTCGATGGGGCATTAGAAAGACGAAAGGTTTCTTGTGGATGTAGTTAAATGACGTCATCATCAAATAGTTCTATTTGAGAAATATTACAAACAGGACGAATAACACGGCTTTTCGATGCCATCCCTGAGTTTTTTTGTTTGTGTATTACTTATGGAGCGTGTTGTCTTGGTTTGTCCACACTCGCAGCTATAAGCTGAACGTGCGTGGGTCGCGAGTTTACCGTTCTTTGACGGTAAAGCCAAGCACGGCTTAGTAAAGACAATTATTATGCATTGGTGTCACTATCTCAATTTTGATTGGCTATACACACGCAGCTAATTACTGCTGGCACTGTTTTCGTTACGTCATACCTAAAGACAATAGGTTTTGTCATGGGCTCCTGGTTTTGTGCATGCAGAAGTGACGTCATTTTGCAGACAGTAATTTACACACACGAAAAATACGTTTGTCTTGTTGCAGCTGCTCCGTAGTTGTATTGCACTTGCGTGAAAAGCACGAAGCCCTGAATTATTTAAGGATTTAGGTATTATGATCGTCTGGTTGTTCGCTAATCTGGTTTTATCGTTATGGGTGTCTTCGCCACTCACAATTTCACCTATCTATATTCCAATCCGGAATCCTAGATGTCAAACAAATATGGGGCATATTGTTCTGCCCTCACCGTCAACTTTGATTTCAAGACACCTGCCTTAATTCATTTCGTTCTTGTTTTCCTATTTAATGCTGCAATCAGTCCCAGTGGGCCGTATATGCAAATAGATTTAATTCGGTAGGACATTAGGAAGACGAAAGTTTTTTGTGGATGTAGTTAAATGACGTCATCGTGAAAAAGTTCTGTTCGAGAAATATTACAAACAGGACGAATAACACGGCTTTTCGTCGTTTTCGATGCTTCACCTGATTTTTTGTTTGTGTATTACTTATATGAAGCGTGTTGTCTTGGTTTGTCCACACACGCTGCTATAAGCTGAACGAGTTTACCGTTCATTGACGGATTAAAGCCAAGCACGGCTTAGTACATACATACATACATACATACATACATACATACATTACTTTATTTACCCTCGTATAGACAACTGTTTTGACTCGAGAAGAAACTGCGTACGAATGGAGCAAACGTGTATGGAGGGGCGTATAGAGGGCTATATGGAGGGTGGTATGGAGGAAGTGTTGGAAAGGAACTTACTGAGGTTGTAGGAGTTGAGAATGTTCACTCCCTTTTACTCCTCCGGAGTTGTTTAATTCTTAATTTTATTTCTGTTCATTTATTTCCGGCTGTTCTTCTTCAATTTTTCTTTGCAGGATTTTCCGGCAGGCCAAAGCAGTGTCCCTACCCCAGCTTAGAGAAACAAGAATTGAGCAGCACATCAAAGGGTGTGCGAAATACCTCATTAATGAATTTGTAAATGAGTAGAAAGTTCATAGTAAAACATTATGTGGATTAAAAGGAAGACACACATGCGCAAAACAACAAGAAACATACCATGAGTTCAAAGGGCGATTGTTGGTTTTGTCGTAGGGGAAGGTAGCCTGTGGTAGCCAAATTAAATTAAATCTGGTATGGTTGAACCAGGGGAGGGAGCTACTCCTCTATAAAAGTGGGAGGGGATTGATGTTGTTGTAGTAAAATATTTTTACTCAAGACTGCAGGAAAGGCAGCAGAAAACGCTTCTTTCGAGCGGGCCAATAATCAAATCGATACACCGACACAACGCGTGTTTTGATTGGCTCAGGCTCCTGGCTCAGACTAGATAAATAAGTCATCAATGAGATGAAATACCAACCTCGAACACAGGCTCTCTCTCTTTTCCTCCCGTCCCTGGTTGGACCTGATCACGTGACCACCCAAGATCTAAAAAAAATTGTTGGCAGCGAGGGGTGGCAAAGTCAAGAAACTGCCTAGTGTTACAAAACGGCTTTAATGACCCACCCTCTCTGGGTAGGACAGGGGGTCGGACAGTCGGACAAGGGAGGAAAAGAGAGAGAGAGCCTGGGTATGAGATTGACCTGTAAACACTCAACAACTAAACATCTTCGAGTATTTTGTACCAAAAAAGTCTAAGTTCTTATGTATCCAAAATGATACTCGTTATTTTATCAGTTCTTCTTTTAGTATGGTTGATTTATATATCATTCAGGGAGGAGTTAACTCCATTGCGGAAAATTCCCTTCGCCAGTGGTGCTGTTCCTGTGCTTGACCATGCTTTGATTTTTCTAAGAGAAAAGAACCACATGAAGTTGATGCAGGAGTGGAGTAAAAAGCACGGACCGATTTTCCGTTACAACCGAGGTTTTGGTAAGAAGAACTAAGCTTATATTTAGCATAGTTTGAACTAAGCTAATGTCAGTCTTATTTAGTTACAATCATAAATTGCAAGAGACCAAAGGTCACCTATGGTTTAGTTAATGGCTTCCCTGTCAATATATATTTACTAGTAATAATCAAAGCTCAGAAAGTGCGTTCGAAGTGGTGCAAGTAAAATTAGCCTGACAAGTGACCTTCGATCTTGAAACCACTGGGGTATCTCATTACAACTTCATATGCAACTTCATATGTTCATGTCAACACAACACACATCTTCGCTTCTGGCTTACCTATCACAGCTAACAACGAAAAGTTCTTCCAACCAAGAGTGTATTCAAATCAACATTAAAGTTTGCTTATAGGAGCAAAAAAGTTTTCGGTTTCTTGCGTACGTGCAAACATGTTGTCTGTGCACATGTACGTGCTTCGCCTCCCTGCAAACGATCACTCGGATGGCAAATAGTGCCATTTTGCAAACATTTGCAAGGTGGCCAAAATACAGGACCATACAGATATCATACTATTTCAGCTCAAATCATCACTCAAATAATTCGTAAAAAGCAAATTGAAATTTACCATCCTGCAGCATCCTTTAAGTTCACGGTTAGGAATTTTGTAGGTTGTGTTTTGGAAATCGAGGGAATCTAAACACGAAATGGCCTTTTGCTGCTTTTAAGACCTCCATGTCCTCTTTTCTGACCGCTGATATACAGCATTCCATGTTTAAACAGCAAACAGTGAAATTAAACCACGAGGTGGGCAGTATCGCACGGGCATTTGATGTATTTCAGCAATTCAAAATGGCAATGAAAAGGTTGTCCCGTCCAAAGAAATTTCTGCAAAGATCCCTTTTGGTATACATGCAGGACACCCAAGAAACCACAGGACAACCAAGAGATTAGAAAGCGTTCTCCTTTGTTGACGCAACAAGGTTTTAGTTAGCTGGTCTTGGAACTAAAACACTGCTTTTTAATACTGTAAATCAATAGAATACGGTGTAGGTTGTTAAAAACACTTGACACAGTTTGTTCACAATGTCAAAGCATCGTGCCTGATCACATATCTGCAAATCCCAAGCTAAAGGGCTGTAGATTTTCTGTTTGATAGCTTCTGGGAATTCACCTTGCAAAAACGTACAGGTTTGAATAGGAATTTTTACTGTGCTTTAATATGTATACTTAATCGTCGTCTAATTTTAAACAACTGATCAGCTAAGCTAGTTTTTGTGAAAATGTGGCCAGTTCCAGTGAATAAATAGTGACTCACAATCATTGCTTTTATGCCTTGTTTTACTCAAGGCAAAAATTAAACCCTTAAAGTTGCTTTTCAACTGTAAATGGTGGCTAACCTAGATAAAATTTTATTTAGAAAAACGTATGAAAATTTATACTCTGCAGTTACTCAAGTAATTTATTTGCTTTGATTTTGTGTATTGATCTGTGACTTGTTTGTCACCGATTGAACCAACAAGTTCACCAATTGAATCATTGCGACTGTTATAATTATTTTCTGTAGCTGCTCACATTTTTTTGCTCTGTATCTGTTTATTGAACTGTGAATAATTTGATAGCCAGTGTGCCATCGAGCCAACCAAAGTTCACACGAATTGAATTAGTGATTGCATTCACTTGTCAACTTATTCAACAATGTTTGTAATACTACATGTATGCTGATTGTTTGTTTACATTAGCAGTTCCATTTATTTGTATGTATGAAAACATTCTGACTGTGGGTATCGCCATTCAAATTTAGTGTTACTGTAATATCAACTAAAGCATCCCACGTGAACGCCCGTAGGCATGTTGTTTAAAGTGATACTTACCTTAAATGCTTTCAAAAGAGAACTGCATGAATTCACAAAAATGTAGATCATTCTTCAACTACATTGACCTCATTTAGCCCAAGCACAACAAACCCAAAGAATGGACAACTTCAAGTACCTTTCATTTTTTCCCTGTTTTCCTGGCAGGCGGTACTAGAGTCTTTTTAAATGACCCTGATCTGATCAAATATGTTGCTGTAACAAATGCCAAGAACTACATGCGGACTCCAACACTGCGCTCAGTTTTACCAAGCATTGGAAATGGTTTATTTTCCTCAAATGGAAAGGATCATGCTATTCAACGTAAAATGATCAACCCTGCATTTCATTATGGTAACTTAACAGGATTGATTGATGACTTCCAGGAGCTCACCCTGAACCTTGTTACTGTGAGTGGTTAAATGAGTTTATTTCATTAATAACCAAGCTAATGTGACAACCAATATTGTGCATTAATTACCATTGATGACAGATTACTAACAGAAAAATAAACTTCAGATAAAATAATTAATTAAAAAATTATTTTTGTTCTAAAAGAATATTGTATTTTATTATATAAACACCAGTGAAATACCAAGTGAGCTTTCCCGCGAAAACTTCATATCTTCACACGTGAAGATAACATGTTATCTTCACATGTGAAGAGATCACCAGTGGGAGTGGGAGCAGTCAGGAAAATTGAACCATGAACATGTGAACAGTGAGTTGAACGGTAAATCAGTTACAAAATGAATTTGAGAAACCTTTACGCTTTCTTTTGTTTCTAATGTTTGTAATTACATCTTATAAAGTACTTTGTTTTTGCTCTTTTGGCTTTGAACGATTTTCTCGCGCTTTGTCTTTATTACATTAGACGAGAGTAACTGTTAGTTTTTGATGTCTAGAAGTGGTCAAAAATATTGTTGTTTACAAGTGGCTTTCCTCGGAATCTAGAATTCTAGGGGCCATCATTTTAGACTTTATCAAATGAATTTGGTTTTCGTCCATGTACTTCTTCCATGTTTAGTAACAACACATTTCTACTTTAAGACCATTGAAAATATTAAAGTAAAATGGTTTGGTATTTCACTGGTGTTTATATAATAAACAGAATATTACATGCCCACTTATGGATATGAATTTTATCTTCTCGTGGTCAACTCGATATCTCACTCGTTCGCTGCGCTCACTCGTGAGATATCGAGTTGACCACTCGAAGATAAAGTTCATATCCACGCGCGGGCATGTAATATCCTCTATGTCCTGGAAGTGGGCAGGAATTATTATATTAACAACATTGGGTGTTTGCATGATCTGCCAAGATTCCAAATATTCCCCAACATTAAAATTTCCTTTGATGATGTCAGGAAGCATTTTGTTGTGTGACTGTTTTGAACCTATGTTTTTTAATGCTTTTCTTCTTTCTTCTTTTTTTCTTGCTTTTTTCTCTCTTTTTTTATCGTTTTTTCCCCTCAAAGACTCAACAAACTTTCTGGTAGTTTAAAGTTTGTTTTAAAATCACCGTTTTGTTTCTGATCCTTGCTGTGCTCCCCGTTTATTTCCATGTTGGCCAGCTGCAATCAGTTATTTGTAACCTGCGATCAGGCGATTTTTTTTTCGCGCGAGAGGAAGGAAAAAATTTTGCCTGATCGTAGGTTAAGTTATTGAAAATGTTCACAGTTAATAAATTATGCCATTTTTTACTTTCCAGCTGTGGACAGAGAAAGCAAATAATTCAACTGAAGACGCTGTGGAAGTATGTATTGATGAAGACCTAACTCATTTGACGTTTGACATCATTGGGAGATGTGCTTTTGGCTATAACTTCAACTCAGTGCTATCTGGAGAAACTGAAATTTCAAAAGCATTTTCTGGGGTTATCAATGGCCTCAGTTTTGGCCAAGTGCTGAGAAAAAAATTCATTCCATTTTACATTCACCTTCCACTGGATGAAAATATCAGGGAAAGAAGAGCTCTTGAAATGACTGATGAAATTGTTCTGGAGGTAAAATGATACTGATCCTTTTTTCTTGTACTTGTTTGTCACCAGTATGTTTTTATTTAGTACAGTATAGTTTCCCCACTTAGTGCTGAAAAGTACATTGTATATACAGTGGCAGTGCAAGAAATCAATGCAAATGCTGATTTCATCTTTTTGGGATAAATCCATTTACCTTGTGTGTATAGTAACAAAGGCAATAATTAACTCAAAAGTTTCAAAAGCGGCAAAAGTCTACTTAGAATTTGTCTTCAAATGTCTGGATTCTTGTCACAGCCGTTATTTGTGAATTTTTTTTCTAAACATTCCCCCAGATTTTGTGATTTAAATTTGTGAGAGAATACTTGTTTCTGCCCAAATTTTGAAGGAACACCCTTTTGTTAAAAAAATGCAGATACCTCAACAAAAAAACATGATTGCCCTGGAAGGTGTAGAGAAAAGATGCATCAATTAACATGATGTTCATTATTGTATTACCTAAGGTACTGACCTTTTCAGGGTACAGTAAGGTATACAGTGTACATCAACTGCTTATTTCTAGTCCTTTGAATGAGTGCTGAAATTGGTGAATTACAAGAGGTGTTGGTCCACTTACCTCGTGGAGTACTTATTCAGAGGTAGCATTTACATGAAGCAAGACTTCTCTTTAATAGACTAAATACAGCAAAACAAAACTTCCAGGTTAGAAGTCTGACTTATCCTTAAATATTGTTAACCTCTTGGTACCCATTCTCAATTGTTTTGAGTAGGTCATCCGAGAACGACGTAAAAGGAAGGCGGAGGGTATCGTGTCTCCCAAAAAAGATTTGCTTGACTTGTTGATGGACCAACGTGACGATGAAACAGGTGCAGCCATGGATGATGAACTCCTACGAGCCCAGGTCTTCACCTTTATGTTAGCTGGACATGAAACCACCAGCACCTCTATGACATGGACGCTGTATGAACTTGCCAGACATCCGGATATTGCTGACCAGATCAGAGAAGAAGCTCAGATGGTGATGAAGGACTCAACAACATTAACATGGTCAAAACTTGCAGAGATGAAATTTCTTGGAAATGTCATCAAAGAGTCATTAAGGCTTCATAGCCCTGCATTCATAGCGCTACGTCATGCAAAGGAGAAAGATGTGATTGGTGGATATGAAATTCCCAAGGGTACAACTGTGGCATTAGGAATTGGTGCTGTTCATCTTTCCCCAAAGAACTGGAAGGATCCGCATGCATTTAATCCAAGCAGATTTGATGAGAGTGGTAAGTTTTAGTGGGTAAGAAGCCATGAGCCTCCTTCTTAAGTCTTTGATTTTTGATTTGATTATCAAGTGAAGAATTTGATTATCAAGTGAAGCAAGCCTCAAGCTAACTGGAAGTATGAGGCTTAGGGCAATCCCCTTTGATGAGGGGCTTCTCAAACCCATTAATAGTTTAAAATAAAAACGACTTTGAACCTTTTAAAGACTTTGCTCCACTGTAGAATCAAATGACATCCCAAAATTAAACAACTTGCGATTTTTCAATATCTTTGTCGTTTCTTAATGCATTTCTGCATCTCTGACTTTCAAACACACGTACATTGACAGAAACTAAACAAAAAGGAGGGCCTAGTCAATTCTCAAAAGATGGTCAATATCGAATTTGGAAAGAAGTCAAAATTTTTTTTTTTTGGGGGGGGGAGGTGGGTGGGTGGGTGGGTTTTTGTGGGGAGGAAGTGAGTGGGGTTGGGGGTCCTGATGATAAAAGATCTCCAGATGTTAGATCTCCAGAGGTTGGCATCTCTGTAATGACGTTAAGTTTTTAATTTCATGGTAACAGTGCCTCAACAATGGATGTTGGACAGTGCTTGTGTATGTGCTTGCAAAGTGAAATTTGATGTTAAATAATTTACTGCAACACTTGAAGTCCTAGATGGCCACATTTTAATAGCTTCAAGACAACAAACACAGCAGTATAGGGTGACCAGAGAATTACTTCTGAGACTGAAAACCTAAAGATGTGTAATCCAAGTCAATTTTTTTCCACTTGAACTGAATAAAGTAATCACTCAGTCTATTGATCTCTCTACAGATGAAAGCAACCCAGCTGTCACCCCTTACACATTTGTACCATTCTCAGCTGGTCCACGTTCATGTATAGGAAATAAGTTTGCCATGGCGGAGATGAAAGCTGTGCTGTCCATCCTTGTAAAGAACTTCGACTTTGAGGAGATCCCAGGATTTAAAGTGACACCTGCAGCTCGGCTAACAGCAAAGGCAGATCCACCATTGCGATTGAGAATAAAGAGACTAAATAGTGAAGCTTAAATATGCTGTATAACAAGCCTT